>JAGFPH010000385.1:354706-366373 GCA_018207615.1 Philaenus spumarius | reverse complement strand
TTAAGTACTACTTATAATTAGTTACATTTTTCTGAACAAAATTATAAGCACAAATAATGGAAGATAATTAATATTTGTTTTTAGATTTTGAAAGAAGTGCCGGAAGTTGAAGCTCAACTAGCAGCCAAAGGTTCTAACTTGGTGCGCTCTTACACTCCATCTTTGGTTTTATATGTTGTTGGTGTGCTTAGACGATATCATTGTTGTTTGTTATGTAAGTGTTAATATTATCCATTGTTATACAGTATTCAAATGTTTACAATGTAGGAACAGAATTTAACTTTGAAGATTTTCTGCAGCTGATTTCACCCATCATCTGTAAACCCAGAGTATATTATAGTTTGAGGTTATGTTTACAACTTCAATCATTATAATGTCTTGTGAAGTTGATTTTTTTTAAATATGAGCTAAATAACGTTATGCTATAATATACGTTGTAATATTTGCTTTGAGGTTATAAAATATTTATAAATACAACCTTTTATCATAAATATATTTTTTTATACAAATTTAAATAAAAGATACATATTCCTTTAGCTTAGGAAACATTCCTACATGTAAACAGCTGATTTCACCCATCATCTTAATACACAAACCTAACATAGATTATACCTTTGGGGTTATGTTTGCAACTGTAATAAAAATATAAGTCTTGTAATATTAATAACTTCTAAATCATCTGATCTATCAATATAAAATAAAAAGCAATTAAAAGATAATATTTTTATCTTTCTTTAAATATATAATAACATACATAAATACAAAATTTTAACAAATATTCATACAGTTTTATAATTCTTATAATTGTACACATTTACCAAGTTAAAAATCCCTTTCAGCATAGTTAGGTAGGCCTAGGTAAACTGTGTTGTTTTAAAATAGTATTTTGTTGAATGGTGTATTTCTGATGAGTATCTAATTAATCCGCCTGTGATTTTTTACGGGGGTTTACTAGTTTAATTTTACATTAGACATAATATGTGTAACACATTGATTAAAATTTTTATTTTTATGGCAAATATTTCCATAATAACAAATTTTAACTAATAGTGCAAAGAAAGGGCATGTTTAAAAGTTTAAGAAATTATTCTACTTTTAGAAACAGCTTTTTATCCACTACACTCTGTGAAGGAATTTGTTCAGTGTGATCTGCTGAGTGCAAATATTCTCTATTTTTCTCAATGTTTTAAATGTCTTATTTGTATATTTTTGTAGGTCAATTTATTATTGTTTGTTTTGCTTACATGTTCTTGGTCAGGTTATTTAGTTTAAACATTATATTAATGCTTAACAGCAATGTTAACTAATGACATTTCCATGTTTTAAACATATTTTTTGTGTAAATTAATTTAATTTGTTTGTTGAGTTTATAATGTTGTTCAATTCAAAATGAATAGTCCTGTACGGTGTGTACTGTCTACACTTGATGACTTCCCATTAATTCGATGAAAGCCAGTATTTTTCATCTGTGTTTACTGTGTTACAGTATCTCCGGAACAGACTGTGTCCGTGTTTGAGGCACTGTGTCGTGTAGTGAAACACGTATCGAACCCAGGAGATTGTTGTAGCGTTGAACGTTGTGTTCTGTCACATCTTTATGACCTGTATTCTACGTGTTCCCTACTGAAATCGCGTCCTCACGGCGGAGAACCTTTCAGCAATGCTTATCCCAAGATAAGGCTAGCTTTGTATACCGCTTTGCAGCCTAACCCTTCGAACCACGCTAGTACACCGTTCATGACGGAGGTCATTAAAAATATAAGAAGACCAGGTGAGATTACATTTTGAAAATATGATATATTGTTAAGTATTTCTTGATTCATCTGAAAAGTCTCCAGTTTAATTTCAGGCTTTATAAGGTTAAATGTTATATAAATCCCGGAAATCTATCGAATGACTTTATAGGGAGTGATTATGGGATAGCTCGAACATTACCTTGTTCATCAAAAAATTATCAATTCTGTTGTAGATGCCTGTTTTGTAAAATAATGTAAGATATTTTCTTGTCATATGCAATTGATAATATTTAATTACAGTAGTTCAAATGATTTGTTTGCCTTTACAAGATTACCTGGAAGTAAGCCCATTTTCACTGAAGTAAATTAATTCTTTATTTACCTACTTTTAATCTTTTTAGCTTCTGAATATTTAAAGAAATATTAACATTGTTTGTAGAACTGCTGGTTTTGCTGTTTGCACAGTAGTATCAGAGCCTTATTTTAATTGTTGAGTTTTTCTACAGAAATTATAATTGTCGATTATTTTAAAATTCATAGTTATTTTGTTACGTCTGAATGTTTGCTCGTCCCTTAACATTGACAAAGAGTACGTTATAATACTATGATGTGTTAGTATTTAAAAAATATTTGATTTTATTTTTGAAAAACTTACTTTATTATGTACCGGGTGTCCCACGAAGAGGTCCCTATTTTTGAATTAATATATTAGATGCACCGAACACTCTGCAAACCTGAAACTCAACAGTCCTAACATACACATATGTAAAGGAAATACACCTGAGTATCAGTTAATTCTGACACATTAGGATAAAATGGCGGGATATCAAATAAATAGTACCTTTTCGTTAAAATAGTTTTATTTGCTTAAGTGTTACAACATAATTATTGAATTTTAATGATGTTACTAAGCACTAAACAACATTAGGGAATTAAAGATATAAGTAATTCATAAATAAATTAAATCTATTTTATCCATAAACCTTATTCAAACTGATGTCTATCGATCGCAATGCACTGATGACAACAAAATAGAAAACAGTCATACGCTTTGCTGAACAACTCTCGAGGTATCAACAACAGTAAGTTCCTCTTCGATCAACCTCATTAGTTCATCGTCTGTCGCAATGTTATGACAATAAACCTTCTCCTTCAAAAAGCCCCACAGAAAAAAGTCACAAACAATCAAGTCTGGAGACCTTGGGGGCCAGTCCATGAAGCTGCTGCCACGACCTATCCAACGGTTAGGAAGATTTTGGTCCAAAACTGCTTTGGCCACATTAGCATAATGTGGAGGAGCTCCATCCTGTTGGAAAAAAACTTCTTTCATCTCAGGCTGAGAAAGATAAGGAAATATGTGATTGCTTAAAACTGATGCATACCTTTCTCCAGTCATTGTTTGTCGGGATATGTCATACGACAAAACACCATCCTTGGTAACAGCAGCACAAACTGTTATACCTGTTGATTTTAATTTCTCTTCTTGTAAGATATGTGGATTTTTTGTGTTATTAGTAATGACAATTATGCCTGTTTACAGTTCCTGTTCGATAAAATGTCGCTTTATCTGAAAACACGATTCGTTCATGCCATTTGCTATCTACGTCAGTCTTTTCAATTATTTTCGAACAAAATTCCAATCGTCTGTCAGGATCATCTTCAAGCAGTCCGTGAACTAAATGAGTTTTATAATGTTTGATTTTGTTCTTTTTGGCATACCTTTGGACAGATGACTTCGGTATCCCTGTAGCAGATTCCACCTTTCTTACTGAATTAGGCGTATTTGGAGATTCCATGAAAGCAGCACATACGATTTCTTCATTTTCTATGTTGGAGGATCTATGGTATTTTTTTTGTATTGACCCCGTTTCTAGTAGGATAGTCTTCCACTTACGAATAGATTTCCTTGACGGTGGAACTACACCTGGGTACCTTTCCCTAAAACACCTTATTGCTTCATAATCATTTTCAAAGGCAATAGCCCAGGAACAACATTTCACTTTTTGCTCAGTTGAAAACGGCATGGTACATAAGACACTTTACAATGCAACTTAATAACAAATGCCAATGTTTATTACCAAATATGTTCATTGTTGTGGATACACGCAGTCAGCTGATAGATTTAAAATAGTCTAAACAGCTGTAGCTGTTCCTATTCTAAATAAAAGTAGGTTTACCCTTAAAATACAATGCTGATTTTGTTGTTTTTTTTGTTTTTCCGCCATTTTGTTTGGATCAGTCAGAATTAACTGATACTCAGGGGTATTTCTTTTACATATGTGTTAGTCATGACTGTAGAATTTCATGTCTGTAGCACGCTCTATACGTCTGTCATATCAATTCAAAAATAGGGACCTCTTCGTGGGACACCCGGTATTTGAAATAAGAAGTCAGATATTGTGAACAAAGTAAATTTTATTTAACACAATTGAAATTATTTTTTTTTTTTTTGTTCTACAGTTTAACTGTTAATAGCCTTTTAGAGCACTTAGTATATTTACAATTTACTATGCTTATAAATCATTTAGAACTCTTTAATCTCGGGTTACTGATCCTGGCTTTTTATTAAATGTGCAATTGAAATTCTATAGCTTAAAATTAACAAAATTGATTCTATTATAGGTTTCTTATATTAAGACATATATATATATACAAGTAATCATAAAAGAATATTTTTATGCAGTCTAGTTATAGTGTTCAATATGTTTTAAGATATTTAAAATGATTTGAAAATGTTCAGATTCAATTTATAAAAGCTGCTGAAAAATCTAGGTCAAACATTACTTGTAATTGTTTTCATAGGAACCAATATTTCTTAAAGTAGGTTTGTTCTTTTGCTATTTTACCATACAAGTTATTTATTCTTCAATGTGCTGTTTTTCAAAAATTGTTCTCATAAAATTTAAAACTCTTCAGAATAAAAATTAATACGTCTGAACTTCTTGAGGTGTAACGTTAGAAAAGCCAATTTGGTAGTCATTTTTTAACAATCACCGGCTACTATGGTTCATGGCCGTTCGTTGTATATTTGCTATAGCTTATTTACTTTAAGGCACTGAATTAGCATAAATGTTAATATTTTTATAATAGTTTCAACTAATCATATTTCTTTCAATTACAATATTTTGTGTTCATTTGGTGTTTAAAACTGTATTTTAAAATTGATTTTAATAAAATATTCACTTATATATGGTGTTTAAAAAAAAAATCCATCACTGTTTAGATACGGATGCATAATCGTTCGATAGCCGCCGCTAACTACGCACTGTTCATTTCGCGAATGCATTGATCGATCACATTTTAACATCTGAACTTAGCTTGTTTTGTTTTTACAAATTATTAACCTATCTTACATTACATTTAGTTGTTCTTTATATTTACAAACGTACAATATTATTTTGATTTTAATAAAATTAATGATCTAAAACATGGAATAAATAATTATACATAAGAATTGTGATAGAGTTCTTAACTAAATCGCTTTAGGTTATAACCAACTGTCGTTGATTTTTGAAAGGTTATGTTTTATATATATAAAATAAATAAAAGGTAGGTTTTAGATTTAATTTGATTGTTCAATATTCTAAGGTTACAAAGTTATTTTAATTTTTCAAAGTGATAATTCTGTTAATTAAATTTTGTAGTTATCTTGTAGGTTATCTAAAAAAATTTTTGACTTTTACATTGCACTGTTCTTTACTAAAAAAACTAGAATCTTATGTTTCAATTTATATTTAATAATTTCTCATGGCTTAAAATATTACAACGTATATTTCTACTATAAAAGATGAATATCTGAATAAAACTTTAAAAATATAGTATAAATTTAGCCTAAACAAACTTTGAAAAATATATATATATTTAAATATTTTACTATGTCAAATACATTTTTTTTAGTCAGTAGTAACGCTACACATCCATACTTGCACGATTTCTTGCTGCCATTGTAAAAGTTTTCCTCGCACCTAGAAATGTTGTCACTTTGATGCTGCTCATTGTCTTTGTATAAATAATGCAATTTTTGTATTTTATGCTGCTTTCAATTTTTTTTATTTTGATTGTCTAGTAAATTTAACTGTATGATATTTAAATCAATTGTAAAGTTATTAAAACATTAGGTTAAATATGATAAAATGTAAAGTGAAATTTATAACTTGAATTATGATTTTGAATTTTTTAAATACTTTTATTTAGTTGATCAATCACAACACTTTTATTAAATAATAATGACAATAGGTTGTACAAAATGCAGAACACCAGTGTTGTCCAGGCAATAAGCTTTAGTCCACAAGACGTGACCACTGCTGAGAATATAGTTGTATCTAGATCTCTTTAATCATTCTTTGAGTGTGTTTTCAGGCGCTAAGTCAAACACGCAAGTGAGACTTGTTTGTGTAAGCTTGGAAAGCAAACTTTTCATGAGTGTAGATAGATTACCAATTTATTTTGATTTGTTTCTGATAGATTGTGGTTATGTTACTTTGTAAAACATTCCCCATCAGATATAATAACTCAATGATTTATTGATATTATAACAAAACAAACCTATGGTTTACAGTATACAACTCTTTTGTAAAAGGTATTCATTTTCATAATTTGACCAAGGTTGGTAAATGAATTCAGATGATTATATCAATTCTAAAGTTATAAAAGTTATTACATTAAAGATTTTATTAGAAAACTATAGCAAATAAACGGTACCAGAAACTGGCCCATACTTTCTCACAAAAATATTTAAATTATTAAACAGATTCACTGTGACTTCATAATAGTATTAAAGTAGGAGAGTAACTAATAATTATTATTATTATTACTAGCTAGAGAGAAAACTATTCGATCGATTTCGAACAAATTTGCACCAAACATGTCAATTAGGCCTGTATAGATGCACGAAAAAAGTTTTGAAAACATTTGGAAAAACAACCCCCTTTTTGGCCAAAAAAACCCCAAAAATCAGTTATTATTATAATTAGCTAAACGAGAATTTTTAGAAAGACGCGGTTTTTTTTCATATGGTAGGGTACATTAAGGGCTACAAATAAGCCAAATTTTATCAAAATTGTTAAAGCTGTTTTTTTTATAAAACAATTATAACTGATTTTTTGGAGGTTTTTTGGCCAAAATGGAGGTTGTTTTTCAAAAAATTTCAAAACCTTTTTTCGTGCATCCATACAGGTCTAATTGACATGTTTGGTACAAATTTGTTCGTCATCGATCGAATAGTTTTCTCTCTAGCTTTGTATACATAAAGACAGACAGACAGACATTTTGTAAAAACCACTTTTTTGGACTCAGGGGCCTAAGCGGATATTTCCACAAAAATCTCAACATCGATTTTTTTTCGATCACTATATTTTCTCTATACTATAGTATAGTGAGAAAGTAAAAATCAATAGATTTAAGTATGAATTCAGTTTAATATATGAGTGAAATTAAATATAAAAGATAGCTTTATTATTTTGTAATTAGTGGAATAATCACAAACTAAATAACAATACAACATTAGAAAGTTGTAATGTCTGAATACAAAGAATGATGTACAACAATTATTTTTCTAATGGAAATGTTTTTGTTTGAATTCAGTTCGTATAGAACCTAACTGGGCTCGACAACTGTCGGAATCTCCTAACAACCGTTACAGTTTCGTATGTAATGTTGTGATTGCAGTCTGTAATGAGACCGACATAGATAGACTAAATGATCTTGGACATCTATGTGCAGAATTGACTGCTTGCTGCAATACATTGTCTACGGAATGGCTGGGTTAGTATTATAGAGGTTAAGTATACTTGAAATGCACAGTTCTTACATTTATACTTAACATTAGCTGTACTCCTAAATACATACAGGAATGTTGAAAAAGTATCCGACTTCTTTGAATAAAAATTTATTTTTTTAGATATACAAAAAATTACACTAGTCCCTTTTGAAATAGTCCCTCCCAGACTCCACGCACTTTTCCCACCGGTGTTGCCACTGTTGGAAGCCTGTCTGGAAAGCTTCTTTTGACCTAGCCCGTTTGCTTCTAACGGAAGATGGTGCAACATCCACGCCTACCGAACTTACCGCCAAGTTCAGAAGTGGTTGGAGGTGGAAAAAGATGCCTCTCAATGGGGATGGAAGAAGGCCGATCAGGGGCGCATTCCAACAACAATGATGAGTGAAGTGGCATCTCGCTCCCTTCTGAAGTTTCTTTCATGCGGGTGCAAGAACTCAAATGCTCGGAACTTTGCAAATTTTGCTCCGGCATCTCTTGCCAAAACGTCGCCTTATTTCAGATTGCTGAAGGAGGAGAAGACGACGTCGACCATCCACTACCTATTTTTCAAGAGGAAGCTGGCGATTTTGAACCACCCACGAAGCGGGCAAACTGAACTATCCAATCCAACAATCTCCCAACAATATCTCTCGTAAATATGCATATAGATATATAAAAAACTTTTGAATTAATTACATTGTAAATACATTATTAATAGACTAAAAATATATTTCTTGCTGATATACATGGTTTTCCATTCAAAATACATCGTGAGAACTCAACAGAGGCAATTTGCGAAAAATTCAGTTTTCCCATTTTTTTTGATTTTTAAGCATTGTGAGGAAACTGTTAGACCTACAGACGTTGTTTTGTGCTTAAATTAAAGCTGATAACATTCGCTACAACATCTTTCCTTATAATTCACCCTTTAAAATGAGTATTATCCCCGATTTCGGGGTCGAAAGTAGACCAAATTTTAAAATTACACTTTTTTTGCAAAAATATTGCCAATTTTGGAGGGCTGTATTGGTTCTGATCTCAGAGCTACAGAGCTGGTTCTGATCTTAAATTGTAGCAAATTTAATCAACTTTAAAAACGTAAATAACATATTTTATGAAAAAACGCATAGTTTAGAAAATATAGTGAAAAAAGTGCGAAAATTTCGAGGTTTTTCACGTGCTACGTAGTTAGCACAGGTCTTTTAAAGCTGCAAACTTGGATATGCACTATTGGTAGTGGTCCTAACAACATATTAAAAAATCAGAACTAGCCGTTAGTTTGCGATTTTAGCTATTTCTAGTGTACTATTTCACTGGACTATAGGGGTTGAATTATGCTCAGGGGTCTCTAAATAGGTTTTTACTGTCTTGAATATGTTTTGATAATTCTTAATATTTGTTTCCAGGTGTGTTAATGGCTTTGTGCTATTCGTCAAATCATGCGTCATATTTCATGGATGTATTGTCACAAGTGGATATCCATGATGTTTCCATCCATAATTCTCTTGCTGTTTTCACTTCAATTCTGATTGGTTAGTAAACCCTAGCTTGTTGGGAACTGAATAATATCAGTCTTAAAATAAATTATGTGGGACCGGATCCAGTTCGGATTACTGAATATCCGTATTTACTTGAATAAACTATTTTTAATGTAACCTTCAACCTTATTGACTTTAAATAATGATTTTAAAATATAGAATAAATCAAAATAAAAGGTTGAATGCTAACAAAAAAAAAAAAAAAAAATGAAAAGTAATTTATTTTTTGGAGGGGTTATTCACTCATGGTTCTGATTTAAAATTAAATTATTGGCAATCTATAGAAATAAAAGATCCAGTACAGTAAAAATAGCACAGCATTAAAAAAAAAAATTTGGAAAACGGTTGACCCTAAAGGCCATCCATGTAACTTCCCGCTAAGTTTAATTACAACAAACACTATTTTTGGAAATTTTGAACTGCCATAACTTTTGAATGAATCAACCGATTTTTATGCGATTTGCGGCAATCGATGCAGTTTATTAAGTCCATTGAAAGAATCAACAACAAAAATTTTTCAGATGAAAAGTTTCGGAGAAATTGAGGAAAAACACTTTTTTTTATTTTCTTTTGTTCACGATATCTCGCGAACGAATTAACCGATTTTGACCGGACTGGTTGCGATCGACGTCGCTTTTCAAGGTTAAAAGCTGATTAGATTTTGGAATTGATCGGTAAAGCCGTTTAAAAGTTATTCCAAAAAAACCTGATTTGAAAAAATTTTATTTCTTAGTTTTTTCGAAATTTCTCAGAACCTACTGGTCCGAATTAGTTGAAATGTTCAGGAAATCTTTAGAACGCCGTTTGGTAGGATCAAATCGGTTAAGCCGTTCAAAAGTTATAAGCGGGTCACATACTTACATACACACACACATACATACAGACAGGGTGACACCCTCTCGGGAGTGGTCAGGGAAGATTCTTAGGACCTCAAAACGTTGAGATCTGATGAATACTCGATTTTCGAAAAACGGGGTGAAACCAATAACTTCCCGATTTTAGAAAATTTTCAATTTTCTTAGCGGGAAGTTAAAAACTTTTCATTAATGTAGTTATAGCCACCGGACCACATGCTTATGTATAAACACTATGTTGTCATCATCAGGTCGTACAAAAACAGTCAAATCACTCAATCGAGGTCGTCACACAAGTATAAAACCATTAAAAAACACAACACACAAAAGTTAATAACACATACATATTATTTTGGCCAACATATCGTGTGCTGTACCGGTAACAGGCAAATCTAGACTGCGGAAATATGTAGTTGTTATTGAGAATCCCTCCCCTCTCTGTTATCTGTCGTGGCGGTACGATACGATGTTTGCTTATAAATGTTGGCTGTCCTCAATGCGAAGTCATTAAGGACATTGATAGGATCCATTTTAACACCTTTATAGATCTCGAACTCTTTCATGGATTCCATGTACCTACTTTTTTTACAAAAATGTAATATTTCCATGTTATTGTGGATATCAGTGTATTTATGGTCCTTAAGTTCACCGGAAGCAGAGTGTTTTTAGGCAAGTGTTCCTTATATCTTTTGTTGAAAGAGCGGGCCGTCTGTCCTATATAAAAATTGGGGCATTCGCTACAAGTAATTTTGTATATGTCATGCTTGTCACTTACGTTTTTTATTGGCTTATTTAAAAAAGAGGATAATTTAGTTGAGACATGATCGAGTGATTTGACTGTTTTTGTATGGCCTGATGATGAAAACATAGTGTTTTCGAAACTGCGGGAGCCTTTACAAGGTAAGTAATTAGACCACGAGACATACACTGTGAGTACAAATTTCTTATATATATAAAAAAACACTGTTAGATGGAATTGTAATACATCATTATTATTTGCAGCTCGTCATTGTTTCTCTCTGGAAGATTTTGTTGTTCATGTCGCCCTCCCATCTCTTCTAACAGTTTGTAATGAAGGTAAGTTATGAAGCTGTTTAATATTTATTGAAGGTAAAACTTCTGTTTGAAATCAGGAGGCGGTTAGTGTTTATGTAATCTCAATTTAGTGCCATCGTATCTGCACTAGACCTGACAGGATCCATCTTTTATCTCACTGCATTGCCAAAGTTTGGTGGAAATCATGTCCGCAAGATTTGATGAGTTAAAGTTGAGTCCTGAATTCAGAGTGCATTTTTAAATAATAAATACTGTAGCTAAAAGCAACAAAGAAAATGAAATAGTCGTCTTCATATGTGAAAAATGACAAAAATATTGCGAGTACCACGTTTTACTAATTAATTTAAGTAGTGAACAGTAAACAAACTATTTTTGTATGATCAGGACACAGTTTATATAGATATAAAAAAATCCATCTGAAATTGTCAACTGAACAACTATGGACGGACTGTGTGAAATGATAGAAGTGGCAGGTCCAGGCGACAATATAGTAGTGGTTGGGAGTTGGACTTATGAACACATACTCAGAAGCTTTCTTTGATCAAGTTTATAAAGCAGTGGTGCAACTTAAAATGGGACGGGTTCTCTTTCATGTAAAGTCCTATTCAATCTCAAATCCATAATCTTACATTTAATGATTAGAACTTTTTGTTTGTCAGCTTTCTTGCTGGGAGTGGCGGTATCTCAACAGTAAGGCAGTGATGTCATACAATAGGGTTTGACTA
>JAGFPH010000385.1:321938-334649 GCA_018207615.1 Philaenus spumarius | reverse complement strand
AATGCATTGTCTATACTCAGCCTAATACTGTCATTGTTCGACTTCACTTTTGATTATCACGTTCGCCTCACCCAAAATCACATTGACTGTTTTAACAGAAGGCCTCGTTATTCGTCCGCCATTGTTTTAAAAAACATGTTGTTACTCCACTGATTTACAGATCGTTCTAACTCTTATAAAAACTGTTTGATTTTCAAGTTTTTTACTTTCAAATACGCACACCGTTGTCTACTTGACTTTAAATTTAAAGTATTTGGTCCATTATAACCGCAGTACTGCACCAATTTGTGGACACCACTCCCAACGCGTCTGCACAGTTCAACTTCTGATGCAAGTCTCTCTCGTTATGCTCCCCTTTCCTTGCTCGCTTTTGTTCTGACGTCACCTCACGCCATGTTATTTCCACCAATCGCAATTGCCTTACTTTGTTTTGGGCCTTGATCGAGGCTTAGAAACATGTTTTCTTTATATGTTCGACGCCTTGATGCGAGGCTGTAATCTTGTGACGTCACCTTTATCTTATTCTAGGCTTAACGTCTGCATTCTAATATTTTTTTTCTTTTATCTTTATAAACTGTTAAGTAATAAAAGTTAAGTGATTACTATTAATAAAAAATAAAGCTACCTGCATTCTCTCTTTGGATTTCTATGTTTATTACTTTAAAATGTTATCTTAAGTTTGCCTAAATCATCTAAACTTTGCAAAACCCCTCCTTTACGTTACACCCTAGTTCTATTTCCCTTAAACTCACATATATTACATATTTTTTTAAATCTATAATAAAATTGTTGATATTATTTCGAAAACTATGTATCATAAAAGTTTTAATATCCTTCAGCGTAGCCATTTCAAATGATAACCCTCACAACAGAATCATTAAATTTATATTTTTTGTAATACTGTACCAAACTTTGACTTTTCAAAATTTACAGTTAAATGCTTTTTAAGTTATGGTTATTGAAATATATTAAAAGAGACCACCAAATTTCTTTTTTTTAAGCTGTAGGAGTAATCACTATGAAACCAGTATCATTTAATCATACTCATAAACTCAAACATAACCGTGTCACACGTGCACGGTCACGATCCATCGGTCGACTTTGACAGAGTTAAACACAGATAAACATAATCATAATTATATTGTATTCCATTTTGAAAGGCGGATATGTTTTCTTTTTTGTGATGTAGTGGGTCGGCACAATTGCAAACATTTACAAAGCAGTGGGATCTGTTATTGAGTTTATTTGCTTTAGTGTATTTCAGAATGGTAATAACAAATGTAAATTGAATTGTTTGCAGGAGCGGAGGCAAGGGCAAATCCCAGTCAATGTGGCTGGTAGCACCGCTTATCTCTAAGCTGCCGAGTGCTGTGCAAGGCAGAGTATTGAAAGTGGCAGGTAAACAACTTATATACTGAATAAGTAGTCAAGTAATTGTAAGTACTGTGATCGCTGTCCTATGCATGCGTTAGTACTAGTGTGCATTGTAGCTATTTCAGATAAAATGTACGTTTTCTTTAGATTGTTTTAGAAACATAGAAGATCCAACCGATTGTGAAATATGCTATCCAATTTCTAAATGCAAGAAACCTCAAACCCACTAAAATGAGTCACATAATGTGGAATGGAGGAACATAACACCTTGAAACAAAAAACAAGAGTTTTAAACAAGTATTTCAATGCGTTAAATCGTGTGATTGTACTGTAAGACTGGGCATGCTTAGTTTTTAGAATCATGTTGCCTTTTACTAAATGACCAATTCATGTCAAACTCTTCCTTGCTTAAACCATTGTCTTCCCCATAGGTCCCTTGCCCATCCACACCCTTTCCCTTTACTTGTGTTTGTCAGCCAAGTAACAGTTCTCTGTTGTAATATGTAAATGTCTGTTTTCTATATTTTCTAGGCCTGTGCAAGTATTCGAAGATCGAGTATTCGAACGCCGAGCTTTTTAGTATTCGGCTTGGCTCAAAAATAAAAAAAAGTTCGAAAAAATTCGAGCCGAGCTTTTTAATCGGAACCGAGAACCGATGAGCTTAAAATCGGTTCTAGAACCGGACCCGATTGATGTTGAATATTGACGTGAATTCGGCAATTGAAACGACCACTTTATAGTGGTACAAAACAAAAGAGAAAAAAAGAATATTCACACATTTTCAGTTATTATAAAACTAAACTCTTCGCGTTAGTTTATCTGAACGCGACATACGTTGCAATTTAGCTCGATCGTGTGGCGATGGTGGACGTGAATGCCGGTTTGATGCACTCATTTCATCAGATAATGTAGCCTTTGTAAATTAATATTTATGCCTAAATTATTATTTTTTTACTATCAGTGATTATAACAATCAATAATCCCTTTATTATTCATAAAAGTTAAAAAAAATAATAAATGATTAAAATTATTACGCAAGAAAAAGTGTCAAATAAAATTATTCGGAATCCGATTAGGCATAATATTTTTTTACGATTGACTAGGATTGCGTTAACGCTCGGAATATTATATGTTTTGTTTCTGAACGTTCAATTCGGATGAGTTCAGAAATAATCGGAACTTCAATCATCGAAAATTTCATTCGACGGCGTCAGTTTAGTCTCGTCGAAGTCTGAACAACTTGTTAGAACAAAGATATCAAGTTAATAACGCTGTGTGTAAATACGTACAGTATTCAGTTTTAGTGCAGAGTTTTATTCATTTTGTTTTAGTTACCGCAATTAGTTAATACAGAAGAGCGCCGATTTTTAGAAACAAATTGGGACCGAGGGACTTCTGATAACCAATTTGTTCGGGTATTTAATTCGCTGTGAACTCACTAACGACTGACAGCAGCGTTCGGCCATGCGCTCGGCTGACTCAACAGCGACCGCTGTTCCGTTGAGCGCACAAACTCCCTGAAGTTTACAACTCGGCTGATTATGCGAGTAAAAAACTTTAAATTCGGAATTATTACGAGTAGTACTGTAATGTACTTATTTATTTACAGTACATTTCTGCTTTCAGATAATCGATGCTCTACTGAATTAACGTATTAATTTGATTAAGTTTAGTTAGTTGAGGATATGTGGAAACTTAACCGGAGTAGGCTAGTCTTTTCATCAATGGCATCGAAAATGTGGCAATATTTTATAATAGACGTTGAGAGTGACTTTTTGTCCGTAATTTAACTTAGCTGAATACTTTTATTGAAGTGAAAACTTCTATATATATATATATATATCCTTGTGTATAGTATATATGAAGAACAAGGACCGATGGCAATGCAATATTAATTTTTTGGGTGTAGTAAGTGAGCACTGATCATGGTCCCCAGAACATGACGTGCTTTTCACCCCCTTCAAAACGTCGGATTGATTTGAAACTTTGCACACTTATCAAGGACCGATGACAATGCAATATTTATTTTGTTGGGTGTAGTAAGTGAGCACTGATCATGGTCCCCAAAACACGTTTTCAGGTGTCATTAAAAACTTTATATACAGGGTGATTCACGACGATATAAAAAAACTTCGGGAGCTCATTAATTTTGTTGGATGTAATAAGTGAGCACTGATCATGGTCCCCAGACTAAAAAATAAGAATGTAAATAATACATATATATTAGGCCTACTTTTTTTACTCTAGTGCTGTTAAAATTAAGTATTTATCGTTTTAATCCCCAATTGTTACCTAGTACTACATTGAAGTAAGTAATAAGAAAGCTCGGCTCGTCAAAAGCTCGAGTTCGTGAGCTATATAAAAAGCTTGGCTCGGCTTGAACTCAAAAATCTAGGCTCGCACAGACCTAATATTTTCCTTGGTCTGTGTTAAGCTGCCTTGTCAATGCCATGGTCGGCAAGACTCAATAAATATTGTGTGTTTGTTTTACCTTTGGTCAATTGTTTCTTGATACTTGTGCGTTTGTGTACAGGCCAAGTATTGGAGAGTGGGAACTGGTCAAACAGTAGTAGCAGTAACTACAGAAACAATAAGGAAACTTCGCGCAACACACCACAATCCAATTCCTCACAGCGACATTCCCCTCCGTTATCCAATCACCAACCGTTTTTGTCCTTAGTACTGACTTGTCTTAAAGGCCAAGACGACCAGAGAGAAGGCCTACTCACGTCTTTGCATTCGCAGCTGTCGCAGTGCCTTCAAATGAGTAAAGATGTAAGTGATTCTAATATTTAATTTTAATCCGCATGTGAGACAAAATTTCCTTGTTTTCATATTTACAGTTAAATTCAATCGTTACAGCTATAATATTATTAACTTACCTGGAGACAAACTATATTGCAATTCCAGCTGTTTCATAGTATTTAGTTTGTGCCGATCATGGACAATCACAACCAGACTGAATGTGATGAAATTTCTTTCCAATATTAATACTTTTAAACTGACACCACAATGAAGTCAATATATTTTTGAATCATGAAATGTCTATGAACACACAGCTATGTCTACTACGAACACACACATACGTCTACTACGAACACACACTCTTTGTACACATACATATCTCCACACATGTCTACGAACACACACTGAAATATTTTTTATTTAAATTGTGTACAAATACAATACTAGACCTTAAACCAAATAAATATATTTAAAACAATTTTGTATTCCCAAACCCATTACAATTGAATGGTAGAGTAATTCAGTGTATTAGTGTATTAGCGACACTAACAGAACATAATATAATATGGTCCAAACATCACAAAATTTAATTTTTTAAAGAGTAAACATAATACAGTAAATTCTTGATTATCCGCGGTGTTCACGGTATAAAGGTGCGTATGCACTCTCGTGCCATGCAACATGTGCGGTGTGCGCGCCGCGCGTTCGCGGCTCGTTAAAAGTTTTGATTTCAACGAACCTCCAGCGATCCAAAGAAAACCCACGATCATTCTGACTTTGAGAACCTGCTGCAGAAGGTTGGGTTTCACATTTCTAAACAGGACACTTATTTCCGCTCTGCAATTTTACTCAAGACAGGGGTGTAAATAAATTATACGTACCTTTTCTATTCGCTTTATTGCTGGTAGTAATCATAGGCCTCAAAGTTGGGTTTTAATTTAAACAAATGTGAAATAGGCCTGAAGTTAAAATAGCGTTGGTTGTTATAAATAATGTAATTTTAAGATCGTTGTACAGGCTAGCTACACATTAAAATAAAGAATACCTTGAAATAATAAAGAAGTACTGGTAATTGATGATAAATATTTTTATTAAACTAAAGAATTTTAAAATTCACAATCTGCTGGCCATTTATTTATTGAAATTGAATTTATTTTCTGAATTCAGACTAGAAATAAAATATCGAATATATACAAAAGGGTTTCTTAAAACTAATAGGCAACTGAGGAATGATTTTGATGATAATGAGAAAGTATTGGATTTCACAGAAGAGGGTTTTTCCGATAGGCATCGATTAACTTAATTATTTTTTCTTCTGACCACTCCATAACTCACAAAGCAGTCAACAATCAGTGTGCACGAAAAACTACACACCTCTGCTCAAACACACGTCCAAATCTGATCTGCGAACACACAACGGGTTCGTTGAAAAAACCGACAGGAGATGGATCGTGATGCTCCAACATCCCGTACTAACGACAAAAATTTGAGGGATGGGTAAAGTAATTTTTTTTTTTACAGAGGTCTGCCGAAATATCCATCTCTGCTGTTATTTCACGCCAAGCATCTGCTTTCATATTTGTATTAAAATGAAACTTGTTTTGAGGATCTCAAAGAATGGAGTGGTTTCTGTATGAATCTATTAATTTAATTAAATTTGCTTCAGAGCAATCCATCTTTACTTAATAACTGAGTACCCGGTATCTTGAATAATAACAATCACATGCGCACTGAAAACGACAAACCTTTCACGCTTCCGTCCAAATATGATCGGCGAACCATCAAAGTGTTCGCCGAAAAAACCTACAAAAACTGGATCGCTGCGAGCGGCACGTGCGCCCTGTACAAATATGACGAATTCAATGCGCACCGCGCAGCGTGCAAGTATGTACGCACCTTAACATTTTATATTTAAAAAAAATACACAAAAACAAGTTTTTAAACTTAAAAATTACCTTGGAAATACAGAAATAAGTTTTATAAATACTGTAACATACTAAAAGTGATCATAAATAATAGAATAATAAATACTACAATAGTGTACAATATAGTATATCCTGTAAATACAATAATTTACATAACGTTTTAGTTTTTTTAACGTATGTTCTTTTAATGTACAATAAACTGAATTAAAGCATTTTTGTGTTGTTTTTTAGAACCTTCGGCCATTGTTTAGCCGCTATTGGAAATTTTGCAGATTATCCACGAGATTCAATTAACCGTAGTATCAGTCTAATCGGAAGTTTACTGTACATTGGAAAAGTAGTTGTACAAACAAGTTGACAGCCAAAAAAACACAGAAATGAGGCTGTTGTGGATCTTATTATTATGTTAATATCTCAAATTGGATGCTATTAACTCAAAACTAATAAACAAGTTGAAATTTTGAAGTATTTATTTTTTGCCGCATGATGTTTCAACTAGATCTCAGACTAGAATGGAATACTAAAGGAAATGTACTGATCTAGTCTGTTTATAATTGTCTGCAGGAGAAGGCACGAGATGAAAGTCCTAAAGGCCGAGCTTTGCTACAAGATGCTTTACTACTTCGTTTTAGTTTAGTCGGAGGGATGTTTGATACAATTCAGAGGAATACAAATCTAACTACGGACTGGGCGCACCTACTTGTACAGCTGATAACGTACGGTGTCATCGACATGAATAACAATTCGTAAGTTAACATTACAGTCTTTGTTAAACTTGATTAATGTAAGTTATTTATGTATAAGTTTATGGGGAGAAACAAGTCTACGAAGTCAATTTTCAATAGTAACTAATTCAATAAATTGGTTTCTACGTGTTTATTTAACTTACTTTATAGTTTTATAAACTATATAATCACATTTGTATGTGTTTCCAAATCCCTCATCCACTACTGTTAAGTAACTCAAACAGAGAAGCTGTATGAATTGTGCTATTCTGTATTTCATGGCTATAAATGACTCCATTATCAGGATTAACAAGTATTGATCAGAAAGTTTGTTGTCTAAATTATTGATAAATTAATAATAATTAACACGTAATTTAATTTGTTTTAGTATTTTTTTGTGAAATTCTTGTTTGTTTTACAGTCTATTAGTGGTTACGTTGGTCTATTCTGAATAAGGTGTTATGTATGATTCAAATTCTGTGTTTATAAAGTTTGAAAGTACATATGATTTGTTTTTCTTTAGTTTTTATAAATATTTTATGTTATATCAAATAGTGATCCACGCACGGCCTGAGAGCCTGCAAGGTTTTTACAAAAGTACATTACATTGCAAGGTTTTTACATTGCAAAAGTATTTCTACTTCATTCTATTTTCTTAATGTTGGAAAATTTGTGAAAAAGTGCCCAAATTGCACATTGTTTAAAGTGGTATATTCGTAGCAATCTTTGGTAAAATTTTTGTTTTGGAGAAAAAATTATTCAGTGATAGTAATTGAAAAATACAAAAACCCAAATGTTTTACTTTTAGGGCTACCATCTTGAAATGGGACAACATAAGTCAAACCTCTACATTGAAGCAGCAATCAAATTTAAGCATTTACATTTAACCAATTCGTTTGCTTTGGTATACATGCCTCCGCACGAGTAACTGTATAATATTATAATAAAAATATCCAATAAGCTAATAATTATAATTTCCAACAGTGTATTAATTTATAAACCAAACAAAATAACAAAATTAAATGTTTTGCCTTGGTTACTTCTTAAGCTATTTGCAAAATGTAAGCTTTATTAAAAGAATCTCAATTATTTTAGTTCTTTAATATAGTGTTTCCAGGTCAAATGTATTTGTCTTAATTCTTACTTTAGTAACTTTGTGTCCCTTTCTAATAAAATGTACAACCATTGATTCTCCAATAATGGCCAGATATAGTCTGAGGCTTTTATATCGATACCTTCACAACACTCTAGATTCCTTTGCCGCTTGATCGGGGTTGGTTGCATAGGAAATTAATTAGATTGAATACTTAAACATAATTCAAATTATTCATTGCCTAATGTTACACCAATTGATACTGACTAGTAGTGTATGAAAAACTAATGATAGTTATGTTTCTAGGGAATTATTTAGTACTGTTATTGATATGTTGGCTACACTCATTCATTCAACATTAGTCTCTGATTCTCAGTCGGAGAAAGGGGATGAAAATAGGAAACACTACCAGAATTTAATGAAGAAGTTAAAGAAGGTAATGTATTTAGTTTTTGTCTTATTTTTATATAAATTTTATACATTTTTTATCTTAAAATTTTGTTATATATAGAAGATAACAAATTAAAAATTTCATACAACTTAAAAATCATATAAAAATATATTTAAGTTAAGAGTTGTCTAAAATGTAATCAAGTTGTCGTTGATCCACGCTGAGGAAGAATTATAAAATTAATATTAGATATAGCTTAAATAATAAAAAAATCACTAAATTGTATTTTCAATGCCAATGTAGTTAAACAAAATGAATTTGCACTTTAAGTTACTTGTCAAGTTAAAATAAATTCTTATTATGTTTTATGTTTCTTAATTTGTTTTAAAGTCTTGGTTTTATTTTTTTGAAAACCTTAAGTTTATTTTTTTGAATCCTTGGCCTTCCAAGGTCTGATTTTTCGTATGTTCCAAAAAGCCCATTCATCTTGTGCATAAAATCCCAGGCTCAAATCTGTATTTCACAAAAAATATATATTAAATTTATGGAATAAATTTTTATTATTGAAAACAAATTGTGTTTAGAATAAAATGTTCTATAAGATTGTACATTTTTAAAATAAAAAATAAGTGTAATGGATGTTGGATATGAACATTTTTAAATTGTTACTTACCAAACAAACTTCAATTTATTCTTAAAGATGAAGCAGGAAAAACACATCTTGAACCATTTTGTCAACATAACGTAGTTCTATACTTAAAAATGAACAAAAACCTCAAATATCATTATATTATATTGAAAAATATCCGAGTTCTTAAGAGTTTTTGTAAATTACTACATTACCAGTTTTGCAGTTAGTCACACATAGCCGTAGGAAAAGTACTTGGTAAATATAACAACACCTGCAGTTTTCTATTAATGTTTGAATTGTATTTTTAACTAACATTCATTATTACTACACAATACAAAATAATAAGGTGTAAAAGAATCATGTAACACAACGCATAAGTATAGTTATTTACATCTGACAGATGACAGAAAAATAGTCACAGCTATCACAATTTATTATCCTTGTCTAACGTAAGATGATCATAGAGATAAATATAACTATAAATACCTTAGTTTTGCGTTTACTGCTCGCAGTCCTTTCTTTGGTCACCATTTAAGTGATTACGCGCATTTTGCCTATTGTTCAGGCATTGTCAAATCAATTCTTTACAAATAAATGGCATTTTTATAATGCTTGTCAATTACTACAAACACTTAACACATTTAAAAAAAATTATATGCACAACACAAATAATCTGGTACAGTTCATTAAGTATCGGAATTTTGAGGAAAGCTTTGCAGGTCAGTCGGTGCTTCCGTCATTGCTTAATTTTTAAAGAATTGTGATTCGACAGAGCCTGAACAGTAGGCGAAACGCGCGTCATCACTTAAATGGTGACCAAAGAAAGGACTGCGAGCAGTAAACGCAAACCTAAGGTATTTATATGTCCAGTGAGGCAAACACAAACATATAATAAAGATAGGTTCAGTAATGATTTTATTTCTTCATGTCTGAAAAATTGGATGTTGGGATTCAACACACATACATGTAATATCCCAAAAATTGGACATAGGGAGCGAAAGAGTTAAAGTCTTGAGCGTAAAGTGTGATAGTAGAATGGAAAAGAAGATCAATTTTGAACTGTTCTAAATGATTCAACAGGCAAATTGGGGAATGGTTAAGGGAAATCACAATACCTTATTCTAATTACATTACCCCTAAATAATACATTGCCCTACTTTGAATAATACTATAAGATCTTGAGTAATAGGAATAATGCTACGTATTATATAGGTATACAAAATGTCTGGATACATAAAAAATTGTAATAGTGAATTGAAATATTTTGATTATTTTGTTTCTTCAAGGAGTTAAAACCAGTGTTTGTCTTATAGTTACTTTAATGTTTAATGGAAGCGTAATCAGGCATAACTCTGTCCAATGAAACTCCCTAATGGGTGGAAGAGGTACAGTTCACTGTTAAAGTTCTTGTGAAATTGAGTTTAAGATGAGGTTATTAAAGATGCGGACAAAAGCTACAAATATAAAATTTCTTAAATAGTTATATCAATTATATTGTATAGTCGTTGCATTTTATATTATAACATACAAAACCTTATATAAAGTGTGGATGTATATACAGTATTATACTGCCTTTGTTGTGCACAAGTGTTAAATTACAGACCTGCAATATATTTGTAATATATGTCATAAACCTAATAGACTTATCATTAATTACTACCACTAAAATTGTTTTTCACTAGAACTTTTTCTCTCGCCTTTAAATCTCAATTCTGTTTAAAGTTACTCTTGCACAAGTCAAGCAGTGGTATACAATTAAAACCATAACTCCATGGCTGACATATACCATAAGGAATGTCTAGCTAAAATCAAAATAACTCTTGATTGTGTTTCAGGAATTAGGAGACAAAACCTCGCCAAGTATCCAGCATGTCCGCCAACTTCTACCGTTGCAGAAGCAAGTGTGCGAAGTAATTGCTTGTGAACACAGTGGGCTTTTGATGGATATGAAAGGAAACAAGATAGCATTCGATTGTACTGATAAACACGTAAGTATACATTCAGTTCAATTGTATTAGACAAGTAAATTACAAGGGAAATAGTGAGTACAATGAGTAAATGTTAAACGTATAAATATAATTTTAAATAAATATATTGTAATGTATTTTTTGTAATAATAAAAACATGATGAGTTCTTTGTTATTTTATAACATTTAATGTAAGCACAAATAAATTACAATTATTATTTCTTTTCTCTGGGTCTGGCTATATAAATATGCAATATACTATCTCTTGTATTTAACAATACAATCGTATCTACTAATTTATTTTAGAGTCCAACACAAAATATTTAATTAATTTGAGTTTACAATTTAGAATTAAAATTGTCAAAAAGTTCAAAATATCACAGATGTTTAGTCGAAGCTGACATGTAGATTGATCATCTATGGTTAGATATTACCTTGAAATTTTATGATTGATTCAATTTTATTGTAGGCCTACGATGATTTTATAAGATTATTTTTTATCTTATACATAGTTTATTTAAACATTTCTTGTTTGTCCCTTTTTATAATTAATTGTTTGGTTTGATTTTATGAAAGTTTCACTTTTACTTTTACAAATTAAAAGAATATGTCTGGTTGAAAGACTGAATCCTACAATTGAAACACTACCTGCTATGCACTTTGTTGTACTATCTTGTTTGCCTCTGTGCTAGATTGTGTTTTCTATTTTAAATATGTTGATAAGTTTTTATTTATTGTCCGGATAATATTAGTAATTTTATCTTTATTTGATTAAATATCTGCAATATGAATTATTTTATTTAATAATTTATTCAAAAACTTAAATTTATATGACCTTATCTCTTATTCATTTCTTTGTTCTCAGAATCGGAACACAAAATGAATGGCCTCTGCTAACATTCCTTCATTCCTTTGTCCAGTTTATGCATTAAACGCTGTTAAAACTTAACTTTGACAGATTTCAACATTTATTTCACATGCCACTAATTACCATTTGGCTGATTAAATGATTCTTTTGTTTCTATACTGTAACTAGTTACATTTTATGTGCTTTCTTTGTTTGTACCGTACATAACCTAGATTACAATGTTTTTTTTCATCTATCTTGAAAAGGTGGGTTTAGCTTATTTAGTAATTGCTATTAATATTTGTAATTATTAATAATAATTTGTTTTAGTATTTTATAACCAGACCTTCACAGACCGCTACGTTATATCTAGTTTAGGCTAGTACAGTATTCGGTTAACCTAAACAAAATTAACAATATATGTATATTAATTACAAAAATTTTTAATTCTAATATGTCTTCAAAAACTCAGTTGAAGTGAAAAGCATTGGCCCTGTTAGCTTTTTACATTTTGTTTTAAAATATAAAGACCTTCGAGATTTCATTAAACTTATTGGGGATTTTGTTCATGAAAATTACTTTAACTTTCTTTTAGTAATAACGTTATTTATTTCAAGTGTACAAGACGTACTACGTTTAGCCAAACAATAAATAAAATGTATTTTTGATAAGTAGATAAATTTGATATGATTCCTTTTTAATTCACCTTTGAGGTGTGGATTCTGTAGACCTAGTATGGTGGGATACTTTCTAGGCTAGTTTAACACAGACATCCAATACAACAGACAACGAATCTACACAAATACTATTAAAACATTTATTTACACCCAGATGTACATTACCTCTACTTATTCCACAGTTGTTTGTTGTTTCCTCAAGTTTTCACAAGTCCTTTGTGTTAATTATTGCACTTCTCTAAAGTTTTTAAAATACCAATCATTATTTTACATAATATCCAATTAATAAATTATCAAGTACTTACTGTACTGTTCACCGTGTGTGACTTCTACTTT
>JAGFPH010000385.1:299942-315885 GCA_018207615.1 Philaenus spumarius | reverse complement strand
ACAACTTAGTTTTGATGAAGTGGTTAATGATTCAAGAAGAAAACCTTTCATCATTTAATTATGACTTATCTGTTGTGGTAGACAAAATAAACAATGTTTACACTCGAAATTTTACTTATGCATTTTTGTGATTACTGACACTGTTTTCCTTAAAAATATATTATGACAAAAACATTTTATGAATTTTATTACCATGTTTGGTGATGCAAAGCTAAAAATATTATCATTTACAGGAAACCGTAAAGTACAAATCGTATTATATATTCTTTAAATCATAGCTTGTTCCCTTTTGTATCAGTTATATATTACTGTATGGACGGAGTGGGGCGGTAAATTATTGTTAGCACAATTCCTAAATACTCTTTACTAAATCATACTTTAAAATTTATTATTATAATGTTTACAACAGCTATGTTGTCACTTAAGTGGAAATTGAATTTTGACTTTGGTCTTTACAATGGTACAATTGAATTCAACATATCAAGTGAAAGATATTGTTAGAGCAAATTGACTTAGCGTTTGTATGATGGAAGAGATGTACTACAAATTGAAAGGAGACGTACTACATATTGCAGACACTAATGTAAATTATTTTACAACTTTAAACAAAATTATTTGAAAAAATACCAAGCTTTTATTCCGTGCTTTTCTCCGGAAGCTTGTATCGGTAGCTTCTTTCCCGCAAAACGGATGGAAAACATGAAGGAAACAAAACCGGACAATTCCAACAGGTCCATTGGGATTAATGTGTTGTCAATTTCCATTAACCAAAACACAACAGAAACGAAGGGAAGAACGGATGGTGTACACTTGTGTGTGTAAATTAGTTATTTTTTGTGTTTAGCAGTGATTAAAAATGATTCTACAGAATTGTATAAATGGAGCCGACATGTACTGCAAGTAACCAGCTTTCATTCCAATTTGCTTTCAGGTGTTTTCATCAAGCTTAGGCTCTATGAATGCAGGGCTCTAATGTATATTGTGCTTATTACAAGTAGGCTTTTTCCACTTTAAACAAATTAGGTACCTCAAGATATTTGAATTAATATTGTTTGAACAAATAGTTATACTTCAAAATTCTACAAACAATTGCATCACCTTATCATTTGCAAAATCAACATTTTGAATCCAACTTTCATGATATAAAATATTGACAGTTATGATTTTGTAAAAAAATATTGACATTTAGAATTTTGTTACATAAATTTTGAATAGAGTTTTGTTCAGTAATTGTTGGATACGACCAGTGGAATTGCCTAGTGTGCATCTGCCATTAATTGGTCAAATAAATATTTAACTAGTGTTCAGAATTAATATATATTAAGTGGGTACGTGGATACTATAGTGGGTATGTGGATACCATAGTGGGAACGTGGATACTATAGTGGGTTCATGGATACTCATAGTGGAAACGTGAATACCGACTGAAGGTTGTAAAGTCCTCTGTCATAGCTCAACGGCTATGGTACTTGCCTCATAAGCAAGACGTCCCGGGTTCAAATCCCGCGGGGGACCATAAAATATTAAAAAGCCCAAAAAAAAAATCCTCGTTAGCCCAAAGGAAAAAAGGGGGAAAAAAAAAAAAAAAAAAAAAAAAAAAAAAAACTGAAGGTTGTAATTAAAGATTACAGATACGCTAACCAAAATTCCAAAAACTATTGTATCGCACGACCTTTGAACTAGATTACAATTACTTATTTAATGTTGAAATACATAACAAAATAAAGAGAAAACCCTCGGCTAGGCTATTACAAGACTTGTTAATAGAGTTCTGTATCACGTCTGTGGTGTATATTTTTTTATTCTATTATAAGATATGAATTAATTATTTGGAGCTGTCATAAATGTTCATGGAAAAAATTCTCATATTGCAGAAAAAAATTTTAATAAAACTTTAGTCATATGGGTAATGTTTCTTCATATGAAATAAAAAACTATTCCATGATAGGCTCCAATCTTGTAGGCTTGAAAAAAAACATGCACAGTCTTTTTGTGATGGGGGAATTAAAATTTTAATTAACTTCCTAATTTTATTGCAAAAATAGATGTAGAGTGTTTAAACAATTACTGAACATTTCGTTATTAATTATTCTACTTTACACCAAAGATGAGTTTTTCTTTTTGTATAAAAAAAAATATATAAATTTATATGTTTATATAAATTAGTTTGGCTGGGTAAAATATTTTGTTATATCTGCTAATTTTACCTGTATTTATTGACTTGTCTACTGTGTTGTCTTGATGCTAAATGACAGTAAAATATATTTATCAAAACGGATGGTTATACTCGCAACAGTTCTGTATGTCTACATTCCGGTTCTATAGATGGGTTTCTTACATATACATATCTAGGCCAATGGGTTACATTAATTGTTTTATTATTATTTCTATTTTTGTTTTGAAAATGTTTATTTTTCTTTAAAGTTTCTGTTTGTCGGGATGGCAACAGAACAATCTCTAACCTGATATGAAGTGTCCATGTGTTTACTGCAATCAGATGAAGGCCGGAGTGGTCGGCAGCGGAATACCAGGTCCAGGAATGATACCGGGAAATGCTCCGGATACTCCCAACTCTGTGGAACAATCTCCTCGGGGCGCTGGTGGTAAACGAGGGGGTAAAGCCGGGACGACTCAGAGGAAAAGGAAACCCGCGAAACCGACGCCACCGGGAAATATGCAGGGACATATGCAACCAGGTGGCATGCACCCTGTCCAGGTATTGCTTAGCTTATGTTTTTTGTACAAGTTGTACAGTTTCTCTGTGTTTATAATTTAGTTACCCTTGACTACCAACCTCTAGACAAGCCCTTCCCAGTGATACACAAACACCAATGAGATGTTAAATCATACAGGCTTAGAACATAACAATTGTTATGGTGTATTATTTGGTATGCCTAATAACATCATCCAAGTTTCTTTACAAATTTTCTTTGACAAGCCTGCTTTTGAAGTTCCATGAGAATCATCAATATCTACTGGGCCAATCAATTAAGACTATAATGACTGTTATTAACATCGCCAGTAAATATACAATATCATTAATAAGTATATGAACTTACCGTCTGCAATATTCTTGTACTATCGTTGTTTAAACGACGGCCGTTTCGGCTATTCAGCCATTTTCAAGTAGTTCAGGTTTCCATTCGTCAAACACAAACACTTAACACATGGTTACATATAAACACAAAACATTTACACACATTTAACACTAAACACACGAACTCAATACTCGACTGTCTTTCATGGTGTCCCGGAAAATACTGCGGATATATCTTCGAGAGGAGGTAGTGTCTTATCTACCTTCGTTAAAACAGTATCGTACAGCGCATTCGAATTAAAGTTGAATTTTTCCTTCAGTAAAATGTTGTTATTCACTTTATAGTTCTTATAAATTTCAAATTGTTCCAAAACATTCATAAACTTTCCCTTTTTGCAGTGGTGTAATATTTTTAAGGTCTCATTTATGCAGGAATAGCTATCGTCATTTTGGATTAAATGTTCGGCAAATTTTGATTCAGTCCTTGTGAGGTTTCAATATTAATATACAGGTTTCAATACAATATTACCAGAACCTTTACTTATTAACCACATGAGAACCTTTTAGCTGAACTCTAGACAAGGGCTCTTGTAATGAATCAGTTTATTAAGTAGAACTCAACTTGACCTGACTAATAATTTAATTTGGTTGTACGGTACTCAATAGAATTTTATATTGCTTTTGTATATGTTGCATCTCCAATGATTTAGTTGCTGTATTGATTGCATTTAACAATAATATTGTCAATCACTTTTAAACTGTAGTTACTCCATCACCTACAATTAATAGATAACACTTATTATATTTTACTATAAGGGAAATTATGAGAGCATCAGTCACTGCCACTGACACTCCAAACATTACAAATGTACTTTATTTATTATTATTTGTGTTAACAGTATTCTTTTATTTGGGTGCTTTTTATTTTAAAGCCACGTTCCTATTTAAATTCTTATAATTTTTCTGGCAAGATATTGTCTTCTGAAATTATTGTATGTTCTATAAATAATGAGTTTTTGTTTTGGTTAGAATGTTTATTCTCAGCCGACTCAACCGACTATGAATTACCCCGGTCAAGCAGGCGGTGGCAGCCAAGGCGGTGGAATGTTTCAGTGCAGTCCCCAAGTCGGACCTCAATGGGGCGGAGGTTACGCTCAACAACCGCCTCCGCAACAACAACCCACGGGCAACTACTACAACCCACAACTTCCTCCTGCTGGCATCAACGGTTTGTACACGCATGTGAAGATATTTATGTATTTAATAGTTTACCCAACTGTTGACTCTTATACGCTCATTAAAACAATGTCTCTATAAACATTAATCTAAATGTGTAATACATGTTCTAATACTTTGTCACATCTATTATTGTTGTTGGTTTGAGGATCCATTTAGATAATGGTCGGTACAACATATTTGTATACTGTGCACAACTTTCACATTTTATAACAAAATGTTTTTTAAATGTATCTTACAAAGCTCATTTTTTATATTGAGTCCTTATTAGTGAACTAAAATGGGATGAAAAATTTGAAAGATACTCTTATGCTATAAGTATAGTCTACAAAGAAAGTACCTATCTTTTGTTTTACTGTATAATATCCAACTGCTAAACAATATTTCAAATTGAGTTGGGTAATTCAAATAATTGACTTTTACAACTATCCAAAAACTTAGTAGTATACTCCTTTTTTTATTAAGGTGAAGGTACACATTTATTTTTCTATTGCCTTTTTAAAAATAGAGAAAGACATCGCTATAACCTAACCTTGGAGGTTTTCTTTATTTCACTCTCATGGTTGGGACATTTAAAACTGTTAAATCACACATTATACATGCATTACTTTTGAGTACAGTGTAATTTCATTTATTTTTTTAAAGTTTTGCCAAAATGTATTATTAATTATTTTTATGGCTTAACACTTTGAACCCTGAGCCTGAGTAGAGGTCGGGCTAAGTTCGCGGTGCCAGCTACCGAAGCCCGAGTATACCTCGGGTCATTCTATTTAATTCTATAACTCAGCTTAGTCGGCATATATTTGGGTTTAGGCATTCTCATCATGTTTATTAGTTGTTTTAGTTTGTATGTCTTTGACCTTTGGAATTTTTCTAACACTGGCCAACAAAAATATTATATAAATATCAGATGGTGTCTGATCAGCTGTGTGCATTCTGCAATCGACGTTTGTCCGCTTAGCGATGTAACTCGATGATGATGTGTATTTCCATTAGTTCTGATTGTGTTATAAGTTTTTTTATTTATTAGTGGTATTTTATTGATGCAAAGTTTATAGTTCGTAAGTGTTTTTTTAGTGTTTGTAAAGTGTTTGTTGTAAACTAAAGGACTATGTAGATATTTTTTTTTTATTTTCATCATTTTTAATAATTTGTTACCATTTTGTACTTTTAATAAACCTTTGAAGTATTTACATTTACTTAAAGCTTATTCTTTTGCCTTTAAAATGATATATAATATGTTATACTTTTAAATAAGGTAAGTAATAGAATTTTTTTTAAATACTACCAAAACTCCCAGGTAGCTACGCACGACAATGCGTTAAGGGTTCAAAGTGTTAACATTAACAGCTTGGCGTAACAACGTTTGGCTTTAAATGTTTTGGATTTTATACAAAATCTGTGACACTGTTGTTATTTTCTTTTCTCAAAGTTAGGACAGTTTCTGACAAACATGTGTTAAACAAGTTTCTTACACATTTTGCTACAAAAGATTTGTTTTAGCAAAACAGATACATTAAAAAAAAAGAGTAAAGTTATTAAAGAAGATTTTATATATTATTAAATTGAATCTCTACATTGGTTATAGAAAATTAATTGTAGATTTAATTATTATCAAACAACAAAATCAGTATTCCCTAACTCAAACATAGCTGAATTAATTTAGCGTTAAAGCTTTAGACACATAAGTTTTACAGAAAAAATAACTGTTTTTGTAAAACTTAAGTGTCTAAAATTTTATTGCCAAATTAATCCAAGTATATTCGAGTTAGGATTTTTAGTGGATGATTTCAAGTAAACACGTTACATCCACGTACTAGGTTGCCCTCTCTATAAGTTTTGTCTAAATCGAGAAGAAGGCCGATGGCACCTTAATTTGTTGACTCGAGTTACGGTTACCCTACCTAGTGGTCATTAACGTATCCGCTCGTTTATAGATTTTAGTCCAGCCAGTGAAGAGTACGTTGTTCCAGATGGATTGAATGATTTTATCTCTGAATTGTTCACCATTAAAAAGATATACTTTTTTCTTAGTTTAGCTGTGGGGAACAATCTCCCAAGATTGTAGTACTATTTCTTAGAATCTCTATTTGTTTGCAGCTTATTAACTTTTGATGCCAATTCTACAACCGGTAGAATAGTAGTTGATGTTTATTTATTTTTGATTAACCTATTGATGCAAAACCATTGCACAAAAACAATTCTGTATATTTTGGATGCTAATGTACATCATCAAGTTATCATCATCGAAGGATGCTAACCTGAAATCATTTTGTTCAGTTGGAGGAGGACCAAGATTTGAAAGACCAGGAAATCAGTCCAAACAAGCTCTCTCTAATATGTTGCGTATGAGGATACCTACCAACCAATACATGCCTGGAGCCCAACCTCAGCCCGGTGCGATGCCCAACTTCCCCAGACAACAGTTCATTAGGTAAAATATTGCTAATCTAAGGTATTTACATTGCAGTGCCAATTATAGTAAATAAGATTTGACTGTATTAATTAATTTAGAAAGTTACTTATTATTATTTATTTAAAAATAGATTATGACTCTTCTATTAAACTCTTTGGTTCTTAATTTCGAATATAGGTCAAATTAGGAATAAAACAAATAAGGTAACATTATAACACACAAATTTAAGTTTTTTAATTTAAGATTCAATGCCCAAATGGTACATAATTTTACTTTAATCGACTTCAAAATGTTTTAATTAACTGTTCTCAAGTCTTTATAATAATGTTTCACTTCTATTAATATATTATGTCTCGGTTAAGTTAGTCAATTGTCACAAACTGTTTACACAAGTTCATTGGTTAACGTTGGTTATGTTCATCTTGAGCGGTGTGTGCAAATTTATTCTATCTAATTTAAAAAAAGATTATTTTGAAATACAAAAATGTTTATAATTTCCATTAATACTTCTAAATACAGTAGAGTCCCGGTTATTCGCCATTCGGTTATCCGCCATTCCGTGTTATCCGCCACACCAGCGGCACTTATTTAATTTAATTGTAGGCGTCAGTGATTGTAGCGGTACGTGTCTGCGATAACTTGCAAGCGTCAGTGAGCGTACGTGACTGCGATAGCTTGCGGGTGTTAGTGTACGTGCTCTGTGTCTGACCATGAGAATTCCCCCTCTACGACTGGCCCGACCCGCTTACTGTCAGCTCGTACGAACTCGTTTTGTAAACAACTGTGTCTCTCTAAGTGTTTAGTGTGTGCAGTGAGGTTATTCGTTAACATTAAGTTTTTGAGGATGATATGGTGAAAGTACAGTAGTTTATGTTGTGTTATTTAATCTTGATCTGAATTTTCTGTTTGTACAGATAATTCTGCATTAAATTTATTCGAACTGAAATTAGTTTCGGGACTTTTTATGTACAGTATTATATTGTGCCTTTACTGTATTTATCCTAACAATCTTGTCATTCAATTTCGTAATTTCATTGAAAATAACTGTATTCCATTATTTTTCTTTTCTATTATATAGTATTACTGCAAAATATCGTATTTACTCATTAAATTTACAATAAAAAGTATTAATGGTGTAAAACGTCTATTATTTGTTCAACCCTCCCTATTATCCGCCATTTTAGCTTATCCGCCCTTCCACCGGCCCGTTTATGGCGGATAACCGGGACTCTACTGTACTGTTAAAAGATTCTAGTAAAATGTTTCGGTTCTTTTTGCAAATATAGTGTTTGTTAATTGTTTATATTTCTCTAAGTTCGTTGTGAGGATAATAATATAGTCGTTTACTACCAGTTTCAAAATTCACTATGGCACTGTTTTATTACAACGTTTGTGCAATATATTTAATCTCGCACAGAGCTATAACACTTCAGCATCTATATTAGCTGCTCTCATTGGCTCCTGTAATTTCTTCTAAGCGTCGTCGTCTAATTGGGTTGCCCGTACCATTTTTGTAGGTCTTCTCGTTTAAACAGGCGTGGCACATTTGCGGCGCTAGTATAAATGTAGCAAAAAATTTTACTATTGCGGTAGCAAACATGTTAATGTTTTAATTTAATTGTGTACTTTATTTAAATATCTGAAGAACCACATCAGTACTCAGGCTTTTTGGGTTAATTTTTGCGTTATCCAACATGACCTATAAATAAAATTACAACTTATTTCTAACAAGATATTTAATAATGAGTTTCAAAATGGTTTTATACAAACATGTCAATTTAGTTTAAATATAATTTCCAATGTCAATAGCTTGCATTCATTATAGTTATTAATTTGCCTCGTCTTACAGTAATACAGTCGGCTTGGTATTCCATTCATAAATTTACTTTAGTTCATAGGGTAATTATTTTTATGTTTTCACATTGATTTGCTAGGATATATTTGCATCTAATTTACAATGGTAATTCTTACAACACATTACAAATTATTCTGAAGTTTTTGTGGAATTAATTATAGATTTTATTAGTTTAATAGTGGTCTATTGTTGTTTGACTCTATTTCCTATTTTAGTGTGAGTCAAATCCGGCAGCCATGACTGTTTACGATTTTATGAATAAACTCAAATGAATGGGTTGTACTACAAGATACATCATCTCTTACATACCGTACTGTTTTGAATTAATGAAATTAGGCTCAGCATGAGGTTTACTATTACTAGTTGATATTAATATCGGTATTATAAAATATTTAATAACTATATTATAGAAACATGAGAATAATTAATCTTTACATCTGTTACATTTCTTTTAAATATACACGGATGCTTTCTGTTACCAGCTGATGTTGAATTTGGATGTAATATTGTCTTAACTTTAATCAGGAAATGTATAAGTTAGTGTTATGTTTGCTTGACTTAGGATGTGAATCCTTCAAATACATAAACAGTTTTCTTAATTGCTTATTGTTTGTAAGTAGCCTACTCTAACAATTGAAAGATAAAGTATTGTTTTGTTTTGGAGTACCTCTTAATACTTTACACCTCCCATACAAGGATTTGATGTTTTAGAGAAATATTTCCTAGTCTAGGATATTTATAATATTCTCAAATTTTAAAATATTTTTTTATTTATTAGATATTACAACTGAGTTTAGTTACTCGTAAAGCACTTTCCATTGGTTACTAACATGTCTTAGTCCAATGCAGTACATGAACTTAAAGAAATAACTACATTAAATTGTATTAATATTGAAGCTCTATTACTTTGTAGGCAACAGATGCACGTGGAGCAGAGTCAGCAGAATACCATGTTCCAGCAGCAAGCAGGAGGTCAGCTGTACTCCAGCATGCCTCAGCAAGGTAAAACTGTTAACTTATTGTCTAGACTTTTGATTCATACACTCATAATTTTTCAAAATTTATCCGAACGGTGACTGAAAAACAGAAAGACAAACTATTGTTTTGGGTGCCTTTTGCTAAACAACCGAAGAACAAGTACTAATAATTAAAGATAAGTACTCATCGTATGAAGTGTCAAATAAACGTTAGAACTTATGTTTATCGAATGAAAAATCGACGTATTCTAAGGTTAATTTTTGTTTGGGTTTTTAGGGTTAATTTTGTTTGCCATGTTAAACATTGGTCTCCTTGGCTTCTGTAACAAATGTGATTTCTTAATAGGAAATAATTCTCATTACATATTTCGAAAGGGTTATATAAAATAAAAGTAAACTTAAAATAAAAATAAGGATAAAATATAAAGACAGCTTAAGATTGTAACTTAATTGTTACAAAATGTAAAAATATTACTGCTTTTGTTTTTCAGCCCCACGTTGGGCGCCATTTTGTAACGGACGGTTACAAAAAATAATAAAAAAAAATATATGATGTTGTGTTAAAAAAAATGGGGTTCAGTAAAAAGTTCAAAAATTAAAAAAAAAATGTCTTAAATCAAAAATAAAAAACGCTATATGTGGATTATCTAATAACTACTGATATCTCTTCATCGCCTCCTTTACTTATTCACTTTAAAAAGAAAAATCGTCGCTTATATAATACTCAAAATCACCTATGTATCTCCTAGGCCCATTGCCTCACTTCTAAAATAGATCATCGCCCACCTTAACTCTCCATAACATCTTTCTCCAAGTCTCAACGTAGAACAATATTATTTTCCTCACCTTGCTTCAACTCACCTTACTATAATTCACCTTACTATAATTCACCTTATTATGATTCACCTTACCTAACTCCCATAATCTTAATAATAAAAAAAAAAGATAACAATCATAATATTTTCGATAATCCACATATAACCTCACTTATGCTTAGTCTGCATATACTTACTTGTGATTACTAATCACTCAAAAAATATTTACTAATTAGTTTAATTGTCTTAGGGGTGGGAACCTGGCTATAAAAGTAATGGCTAAACGGACATTCGTGGCTATATAAAGAAATTCAAGGCATTGCGGCAAGACAACAACTATTTACTCAAACATGATCATAAAATGGATATTTACAGCAATTAAGAAACATAAACATAGTGATACATATGTACAAACAAGTCAAGAAATTATTTACAATTATACAAAGTTTCCTGAACCATATCTTAAGTAATGACGCAATAGAAGTTAAATGAAGTTAGCTTTTTTATAAATTGAAAAATTTTAATACCTGCAGACTAAAATATGTCCAATGGCCATTTCTACTTACAGTTTCACTTGTTTTATTCGTCGCACTGTTTTTTACCTAGGATTTTTGTCGTAAATTCAATTCACTTCTCCAGCTTACCCCACGCTAGTCCCGCCAAAGCACATCGAAAAATTATCAGTCGAGAAACACTCAATTTCCTTAATCAATTTGATTTTCCATAATCACTCCAACTATACAGTATATCTACTTCACATTGAGACCAAACTTGTCACCATTTAACAAAGAAAATTACATTTTTCTTGCAATTATACACGCCGGCTTCATGCAGCATAAATGAACTATATCGCCATCTTGATAAAAGTCCCTGCCACCAGTACGTTCCAATTCGTCCCAGTGAAAACCAGTACGTCCATTACGTTCTGTATCTTTTGACATCTGTGTTCTTTCACATACACAGATCATTCCTCTCTCTCTCTTCCAATTGCTTCCATGATCACTGTACATACTATCATATTAAGTTCTCGATTCATATTAAATTGTGCTATGTACTGTTATTATATTCTTTTTTATTTATTTATTTATCGAACTGTTTACAATTTTAAATACCGCTCCATATCGTTCGCCTATAACGCACCACTCGTTGAAATAAAGTTTCTGTACAATTTCACCTTTTACATACGCTCATATTTTAATATATATTTTTTTAAGACTGCTTTTATATTACTTACTTTTACAGTCTGCTTTTATGTTTTATTATTTGTTTATTAAAGAAAAAAAATGATTCTACTGTAATTATTTTGCGTCATTAAGAAATGTATTTATATGAAAATTAAAATGATTAATATTATTTAGTATTGCGTCATTATTCATTTAGACCAAATCTCTGTTCCTTTAGTCACTATAGGAAACAGCTGACTCATTTCTTACTTTATTATTTTCTCTGTGACATGGACGTAAGTGTTACAAGATTATATAATATGAATGAAGTTTAGTTAGAAGTTATTTAAATAAATAAAAAGGATTCAAGCAGATATAATATTAATTAAAAACATAGTATAATACAACTAGATTTTTCCTTTTAAAAAGCCCCACTTGTTGGGCGTCAAATTTATAACCTCAATGTTCTTTTTTCAAAATGTCCCATTTGTTGGGCATCAAATTATAATATTAGTAAAACTTCTTTTATGTTCAATTTATGATAAAAGTTACTGTTAATTTTAAAACTACTACTCTTAGCTGAAGAAATAAGTACTAACTCCTTTATGGTTTTTACTTTACAATTTCTTCACTTTTATATTCTTTTTTACAATTTTATATTTGCTTCAGAGCACAATGAATATTATTTTATATTATTATTTTTTTTAATAAGACTCTCTATCTCGGGTTAAAGAATCCCTGGCTGTCTTGCTGTTAAATAAGCAATCTCAAATTTACCACTTACAACTAACATACATCAAATACTAAACTAATTTATAAAATTCCTAAAACTAAAATATTAGAAGTCCAAAGTGTGTGAAAAGTTCGATCTAGATTTAAAAAGTTTATGAAGTTTATGTTGATTTTGCAGTTTTTATTTTGGATGCAGTGTTTTAGAAAATGGATATTTTTTGGTCAGGTATTACCTTCAATATGGCCTCTTGCCTACAAACTGTTTTCCTTGAAATTTACTACCAGTATTGTTTTAAGTTCCCACTTCCCTGGGACTTATAATTCGTTTCTTCCTCCAAGTTACTTGTACTATTTATTTTCTTGGTACCTTACTACTCTTAGGAATATAAATTGTTTAAATACTTTTAAATACGTCTGCACTGGACCAAGACTTATTTTTTTCAGAGTACTTATTTTTCCCAATCTTTTTGTAACTCCCTCCTTAACAATTGAAAACTGCCTTCGATTTTCGTTTGCGCTATTTAGCCGAACATGGCATGTCGTGGTTGTAATAGTTTTTTTTAAAACATATTTGGTCGTGTTTATTTTAATGCAATTGTTTATTTTCACTTTCCTAATTGTATATATATCCACCTTTTTAAATGTTAATATTGTTTTATTCACTTAAAATATCCAATTCATTTATTTTATATAAACATACACTTGTATTCTCACACTTGATAATTCCACACAGCTGTTCCGCTGCTTGGTTGCGATCTTGCGATTACCGAAAAGAAAATATATATTAACCCGTTAGCATTGCTAACCTGTCTTGTTCACATTATATTTACACACTTTTGTTTTGATATCCCTAACACTTTGGTTAAACTAATAACTAATTTACAATGATTTTACTTAATTTCTAATATTTCTTATGCTAAAACATGAATGAATTTACATCGTTAAGAACTGTGAAAATGTTCTTACTTGTCAACATAGGCTATGATAAATTTTACTCAGTTTGTTTAATATTTTGGAAAAGGTAAGTTTACTTTTAACTTAGATGTTATTGTTTATGAATTTTAGTGTTTATTTTAATTATTTAATAGGCCGAACTCCCGAAGTTGTTTTAATTTATTTATTTAGGTTATCTTGTATAAAAACGAAATTTTGAGGTTAATATGTGAAACTTACTATCCACAGTTCTTTTAATTTTCCAGCCAGACTTCTTTACCCTTGATTTTATATTTTCAATTTATTCTAACCCTCTCAGTTGCTTTAAAATGTTACAATAGGTTAATGAAAGATTTAAGAAGTGAAAATAAGAAACAGCATAAGTGTACCAATGATTGAATCACAGTGCGGATGTCTCTCAGGAATAATCTTCATTAAAGTATTAAATAATAAGTGATATTTGTTGTAAAAGTGTTAACTTTGTTACAAGTATCGTCGTGAAAGTTAAACGACCATCAAATATTTATAATACTGAACTATATTGCGAACATGAGAATTATAGTCTTGGTTTTATATACAAAACATTTATTTGAAGGAACTACCATTGTAAATATTGTACGCGAGGTCGTAGTGAAAATGAAACAAACATCGAACAAGGGGGGTGAGTTTTAACTTTTCCAAATCCAACTTGAGCAAACTTGAATTTTCATAATTGTTTAAAACAAAGAGACCGTTTTGTCATGTATAACCTTTTTGGAGCATTCTTACTTTGATATTAATTATTTAAGTAAATGATTTTAAATATTAAAAGATAAGTAGATTTTCAACTATTATGTCCGTTTAATCGTTTCTTAGATGCAGACCAGTATCCAACGAGTAGTTACGATGTCATGGACCAAAGAACGGTCGGCATTTAGTAAAAGCTAAACTTAAAGTCGGAGCAACAAATTAACAATTTATTTATTGGTGAATTAGAAAAATAATGAATTGACGGTTCCCCCCAAGATAGTGCTAGAACTTTCCATGGCTTGTGACGTGTAATGAGGGTGATTACTTCTAGAACATCATCTTGACAACTCACGATCTAAGGAATTGTTTATTATTTCTAACAAAACTGCCAAAACTAAAATATTTGTTTGCCGTGTTTCAAGTGAAGCATACAATGTATGTTTATCCACATGCGTACAGCATGCGAAGAGTTAAGGTGATAAATTACAAGGCTAGTTAAATCATGAAGAAAACTTGGAAAATAAATTAAGTTTACTTTGACAAGATTACGTGAAGAGAATATTTGTGCGGAAGCTCATTTTAATATGTTGAAGAAAATCACCTTGAATAGTATATAACATGTTGTCTTTTGGCCTAGAGATCTGCAGTAAAATGTCGAGCAAGTCTGCACGAGAGTGGGAAATATACCTGGGCAAAGTAGAACCTAACATTTTTCTCTATAAAATTGTTATAGATTTCTTACTTGTAAATTATATATTTATGTCTAGGAATGACTCAAAGCTATGGAGGCTACGGTGGACAACAGCAGCAAATGGCTCAGCAGCAACAACAGCACATGATGTCGCAACAACAAGCGCCTAATCCTCAAGCGATGTTCCAACAACAAGGCGGTGGCAATGTTCCTAATCAGTTCAATATGAGACAAGACTATCAGCAGAGAAATATTAGGCCTCCATATTTACAGGTACTTACAATTTTAATCTTAAAATAAACAGAAAGGTGGATATATTTTTATGTATGTTAATAAATTTCTTTCCATCAATGGCTTGATATACAAAAAGACATCAACTTGCTTGGTTCGCTGAAGCATGTCTATGGATACCACTGTGTCTTTTCCTTTAGGTTTGACTTGATTTCTTTAATAACCCTGAGACACTTATAGTGCATACGTTTTAAATATACAGTTAAAATAGAAAAACTCAGAAACCCAACCATCTCTTCATACCAACATTAGAATTTGTTTTCAAACACTGACTACATAATGTCATTATCCACAATCCGCAAAGGCTTTGCTTAAGTCACACATTACAACAGTTGTAGATGTATTAACTTATCCATTGCGCTTCTCACAGACGTTTCAAGCCTAACAAAACGATTATTAGATTCAAAACATTTACTTAACTATGTTTCACAAAAAGTTTTAGGCGGGTTACACACTGAAGTGGCGTGCCTGCATGCGTCGTGTCAGTGCATCCACGAGTACGATGCATGGATCTATACACTAGAATGGCGCCACATGACCGTACATATATATCTGACCATCATTATAGTCAAAAATGTCAACAAGTAAAGACGAGTGGTTCCTGTTGTTAGCTGTCGTTCGTAAAAGAGAATGAATCTTAGCTTATTTTTTTATACAATATATAGTTTACCTTATACAGTAGTCGGAGCAATTCTTAATATTTTGTAGTTACACTACAGCGCTGTTTCGCCGTTCACAGCCGGCTTCGTCAGGTGTAGGACTCAACACTTAAATAAAACAATACACTATAACACTGAACACACACGATAACACGACACAAAAATACAAAGTTTTATCGGATAACTCCTCGTCAAATGTTTCATAACATAAATAATGTATTTTGGAAATTACATAAATTAATTGTACCAAGTCGCCTCTATCTTTTTAACAATATAAATTAGGTATAAATTTACCTGTTCAACGTCTATCAATCCTTGTTATTTATATTTTTTATTGTGACGACTGCAATTTCGGTTTACACCATCATCTGGTCACATAAATATAACGCACATATAAAACTAAATTAAA
>JAGFPH010000385.1:274508-290816 GCA_018207615.1 Philaenus spumarius | reverse complement strand
AAATCCTGACCTCTTTAATTTGATTTTGTAAATCCTGACCTCTGTAAACAATCTCTGTAATTCAAAGTACTGGTTGTTAAGCCTTTACTATTGGAAGAATCACGGATGTAGTCAAACAAGGTCTGGTAATTTCCTGCGTTTGAGTCTAACCTTGTGCTCAATTACTAAATGGGCAATTAATTCTAAATGGGGAACTTATAAGTGTTTGTATGTAGAAGAGAAGGTCAAAGTGGTAAATGCAGTGAAAAGTGACACAAAAGAGGACGTAACCGACAAAAATGGAATCCTAATACCGTTCTAAAGCAACATGATCGAAGGTAAATTAGATTTAAAGAGATTGATAAAACGAAATGCTGAATTGCCTGATGTGGAAGAATGTCTAATAAAATGGTTTCAACAGTGCCGGGAAAATCACATGTTTAGTGGACCAGTCTTAAATAAAAAAAAAACTGAGTCTTTTGCTAAATTGTTGGGACATAATGAGTTTAAAGCAAGTCAACAAGAGTTTTAATGGATGGCTTTGAAAGTTCAAAAGAGGAACCATAAAGGATTGTGTAAATTATATGTAGAGAGTGCTAGTGAACTCTAGTATCTGGAAATAAAACCAAAATACCTTTAAAATTATGTAGCATTTCATTTGATGATGAGTCTATTACATTTAAACTGATGTTACATTCGACCTATGTTTACTTTTGTATATGTCAACCGATCCTCGGATTAACCGGCCTATCCCATGGAGTCCTCTGTCATAGCTCAACGGCTATGGTACTTGCCTCATAAGCAAGACGTCCCGGGTTCAAATCCCGCGGGGGACCATAAAATATTAAAAACCCAAAAAAAACATGCTCGTTAGCCGAAAGGCCCAAAGTGGCATGGAAAGCAAAAAAAAAAAAAAAATATCCCATGGAACAACAGAGTCAAATATATAACTGGCCGAAGTCTCAAACATTGATTGTTTGACGGACATTTCCTAGAAAATAAAGCGGGGTGACGCAACGTTAGGTGTGCGGCAGGGGAACAGGGGGTGTTGTGGCAGGGGAAGAGGGACGCAAAAAAGAAACAAAGGATGCCGCTTTGTCAATTGATTCAAAGAAAAAATACATTTGCCGCAGAAGCAAGATTTGATTCCCCTCTTGCTTCCGCGGCAACTGTATTTTTTCTTAGAATCAATTAACAAAGCGGCATCCTTTGTTTCTCTTGCTTCGTCTGTTGCTTTGTCGGAACCTTTACTGAATTTCGTGAGAACAAAAGTTCTTGAAAACGGGAGGGGAGAAAAGGAGGCGAGAGTAGGGGAGTGGAATGGGGGAATAGGAAGTTACTGTGCCTTTTTCTTTCAGTTTTGTTCTTGCCTTTGTCCGTTTATGATCTGTTAAATAAAAATGAGTGAATTAGCTAAAAGGAAACGTGTGATGGTCTCGTTTGAGACACGGTTAAAAGTGCTAAAAATGTTTAATTTGTTGGTGTTTGTTTGCTTATGTATATACAGTACATACAATAAAATGAGTTGCAATAACGTCTTATTTGCTTGGTTTTTTTGAAATATGTATTGTAGGTTATTTTTGAACAAACATTTATTTTTTACTGCAACCTCGGATCAACCGGCCAAACTCGTAACCGGCCAGAGTCTCAGTCCCGACCACACCGGTTAAGACTGGTTCTACTGTAGTTGATTTTCTCAGAATGTAATTCTATAGACCGCATACGAATGTATCAGACCATATCAATTTCTTAAAAAAGATTTGAATAGCATTAATGTTGTTAGTACGATACATTCAGGTCACTAGAGTAAGACCCAAAAACTGTAAAGCATAAATAACGGTTCTTCAAGCAAAACACTTTCTATGTGGAAATTGTTTGATTTTAAACTGAATTTCAAATATTTTGTTTTGTCCGGGTTGATAAACAAATTGTTTTCTTCTCCTGGTACGTAGCATTGATCTTTTGCTCTAGATTTTAGAGAAAGTTGCTTGGAATGTTAAAGTTGTAAAATCAACTAGTTTGGCTAGTTTATATACTGTTAAATAACACTTGGGGTAAACTGCTATGGTTCTCTTGTTTTATTTTATCTCTTGAGATATTTATGTTGTATGAAATCATGTTCGGATTACTGTAAAATGCAATTTTGATTGAATTAGCAACAGATGAATCAGCAGAGAATCCGACAACAGCTGATGGTATTGCAGCAACAGCAGCAACAACAACAGCAACAACAAAATCAACAGCAGCAACAACAGCCTTCCATGGTGGCGCACTCGTTGCATCGACAACTTCAGGGCAACAACCCACAGCAAGCGAATCCTTATTCGCATCAACCTCCACCGTATTGATCATAAGCATATTATGTAAGTTGATAGAACTCACAACTACACGAGCTACAATAATAACTTTGATAACGGTTTAAAAGCAGCTTTGTCTCTCATCTGGATGTCAAGTTTGATAAAAATCACTTCAATACTTCACCATTTCAAACAATATTAATATTTACAGGTGCCATACAGATTTCTCTAATTTCTAACATACTTTACAATTTTAAATCAGATTTTCAGTGACCACCAATTTTTTTCCAAAACAAAGTTTTTAGATGATTTAAAAAAATTGGTTTCAAAAATCTATTGGAAATCAGGTGTTTTGAGTTCTAACCTTTTTTTTTTTTACAATAAAAGCTGTTTCTCTTTTTAATAAAAGGCGTGTAATTTTATTTATTTAAACGATGATTTGATAACTGAGACTGTTATAAGTAAAGTATGTACAGTATAGTCCCGATATTCCAAACTAGTTGGGACTAAATACTGATCAGTTTAGCTGGAATTTCATGAATAATATCAACGTATTGACTTGTTAAGGCTGCGGGACATCTGCTAGTGTCAGTTCTATACAGCGTTGTCGGCTCGGAGGAAATGAGTATTAGGTGAAAGCTCAAACTGAACTCATATCACACGTAGACGTTGCAAATGCTCTCGACCTCGCCTTAGTGTAGGTTTACACCATCCGTTTTTTTTTATCCTTCCTTTGCGTTACAATTCCGTTTTCTTCTAAAAACGGAAGGGAAGGGATAGGTTGTTCGAACTGTCCGTTTTGTCATCCCGCAGTCTGTCCGTTAGTACCGCATCGTCTTGAAAAAAGATCGAGAAAAAAATAAAACTCCTTCGAGATAACGAAAACGGAGGAGAAAAATGGATGAACGCAGGTGGCAACAACACTACCAGTGCCTAGCTGTTGTATCTAATCCTTCCTTCTTTCTGACGGACCCGGTATCCATTTCACCGGATACTTGTTGCGGTAGCTTCCTTCCCGCAAAACAGATGGAAAAAATGAAGAAAACAAAACCAGCTTTCATTCCAATTTGGTTTCAGGCGTTTTCATCAAGCTTAGGCTCTAATTATTTCTCTATTTAACTTATTTGTATAACAATAAATGTACGTTTTTTCACGGACGTCTTTTTAATTTCTCCTGTTTTTATGTTAAAAAATCGGTATTTTTTCTGAACTCTGTTTGAAATAGCGGGACTCTATACTGGATTGTTACATTGAAAGTGTGCACTTACATGTACAGTATTACTTTATTGTAGGTATTTTTTTCTAAATATTAAACGTAAAAAAATTAATATTTTTTGTTCTGTGGAAATATATACAGATAATTTTATTTAATGTGTTCCAAAATAAAATTCTAAAAAAGTAGAAGTTTTGGTCCAATTTAAAACTAAATTAATAAATAGAGTACGGGACTGTAAAATATTATTTAACGGTTTTTATATCTTCTATAATTTTAAAAGTGATTGTGGTCCTGATAACTTTTGTTTGTTTAATTTTAGGAACAAAACTGGAATGTTATCGTCCTAGTTCTCATAAACTAACTACATCTATCTTCTTGTACATAAAACACATATCTGGTTTTATTTAGTAGTGTTACAGACACTGTAAGTAGAGACTATGCTTACACGTGGGTTGGACCCAACTAGACATCTCTCTACCTATAGTATTAGCCGGACTATTTATTTTTCTAAGTTTTTTGTTGGGTAACACAAAAGAAGCATCATTTTCAGTATATAATTACTTATATTATCATAATAACAAAACATTTCATTCCGAACATTTTCAAAATTCATCAACGTTGGCTAAGATCGCATTAAAATCATTGGTGATCGCTGAACTCCACATCAACTTGACTTCAAATGGTGACTGGTAGTGCCATCCCTGTGCTTCTGATTACACCATTGTGGAGTCTGATATTTATATGTTATTTTCTGCTAAATATATGCATATTTATATATATAGATAGATATATATCGTGGCAGTAGGTTATGCGAGATTTCGTTCGCAAAAAAGTACCTTAAGGGCCAATAGAAGTTTTCACTTCAAAAACAACTCGGTTTCTTGATTTCACTCGACCAAACATCATTATTAAGAAATAATTCCTTAGTGAACATGTAACTGGTGGTGATCAGTATCTAGAAATGGCATCTGGGTCTTTATTTCATTGAGGATGTATTCAAGTATGATATATGGAACAAGTTATCTATAGAATGGAACTTGCCTTGGGAAACATGTTAGAACAAATAGAAACTGGTAATATTTATATTAGCGACTTGGATACCAACAAACATGAACATTTATTATTTGAAGTGAGTTGTATCTTCTGTACTTTATGCTTTAATAATTTTGTTTCTTTTTTTACAGATGGGATTTGACGAAACGTACAAAAAATACGTTTAAGTATTTTTTATTTGATCATTAATTGATTTACTTTTAGATAATCAAGCCATAAATAAACAATTATGTACAAACTTTTCTATATTTAACCTGTTGAAATTTATTTATGATCATGTTTAAAGTTTGTATTTTTTGATCAATTATAATTATTTTGTAGGTATCTCTTTTATAATAAAAGACATGTAATTTTATTTATTTAAACGATGATATGATAACTGAGGCTGTTATTACAAGTAAAAGTGTGCACTTACGTGTGCAGTATTATTTTATTGTAGGTATTTGTTTCTAAATATTAAATGTAGAAAAAATAAATATTTTTTGTTCTGTGGAAAATATATACAGATAATTTTATTTAATGTGTTCCAAAAATATATTCTAAAAAAGTAGAAATTTTGGTCCAATAAAAATGTATCATCAGATGCGAACCTGTGTGTTTTTTTTTTTGTAATCCATTATAAAACCTATTTATACAGCAAACAACGTATAATTTACTGTATATTCACCATTCATGTAGGCCTATTTAAAGACGAATGAACAGTTTAATTTAAAATCTATATATATAAAAATGAATTGCTGTTCGTTAGTCTCGCTAAAACTCAAGAATGGCTGGACCGATTTGGCTATTTTTGGTCTTAAAATGTTTGTAGTAGTTCATAGAAGGTTTATACGTAAAGAAAAGTTTGAAAAGTTTCCCGAAAAAGTTTCAAATTTGGAAGAAACTGAACAGCATTTATTGTATGAACTCAAAACCATAGCTCACAAAAACAGCTGTTCGTATAAAAAGCTTATGTTTGTTTACATGTATTACCAACATGTATTAGCAACATTACTTAGCAAATTTATAATCACTTTAATACTCTTCAAAACCAACAGCTTTTTAAGGTTAGATTGAAAAACTATAAACAAACACAAATAAAAATGCTTACAGAATTATAATTCAACTCAAACATTGGTTATTAAATATCTATATAGGCCTACTTAGAGATATGCTGCTTAAAATATTGTTTATATAAAATATATCATAACTATGAAGTTGTTAATACTTTTCAAAACATATTTTCGCTATCAATAATAGTATTAACAAACAAATTATTTGACACCATGCATAACCATAAACATAGGCCTACACGAGTTTAAACATATTTTATTGAAAACTAAACAAACCATCTGAATTAAACTAAATACCATTAAAATATCACATTCGTAGCTTTATTTTGATATATACTGTATATTGTATATTTAAATACTAAACAATATATATCTTATACTAATTAGGCCTATACATTTAAAATTACAAACTCTATTTGAACCAGTTTGTTACATCCTAAATTAACGCGGATGTTACAAAGTGATTCAAATTCTTTTCTACGACCCCAGCTAAGAAAGGGTTAAAAGAAATTCGAAATTTTAGGGTGGTTTGGGGAGGGGGGTTAAAGTTACTAAAAATCCCTATAAGAACGAATTGGAATGAAATTTGGTACGTAGCTTCCTCTAAGGCCGTACGTAGGTGCTCGCAACATTGTCAATGAAATTAAGTGAAAGTCAAACTAAGTAAAAACTATAAATTAAAACGATATATTTAAAGCTTTTTCATGTTAGATAGTAGTTTACAGGAATACAATTTTCAGTGCTTTCTTAAATTTTAATAGCGTAGACTTTTTTTCATGACCACAGTAGGATACGCACAGGTATTCAACGAACACTTAAAAAGAATTACAATTACGTCAAAAAGACTGAAAATACCAACAACCACGGGCAACGCCGTACGGGTCAGCTAGTTAGTCAATAAAAAATAAGATTAAAGTCGGTATATAAACAATCTCCGATGCCAGAAAACAATAAAAAAACAACTGAACAGAATTGGTATTATTATTTTTTATAAATGAGATTTACAATTTAAATTAATACAATTAAGTTAAATAATGCCATATACAATAGAATAAATTTATTACAACAAACTATTTTTACAAACAACAAAAGAAATACATAATTGAACCATATTGTAAAAGCAACCCCAACAGGTTAAAACCCCAATAACTGGGGCGCCACCTTACAAAAATAAAATAAGTCATGCCTAAACTGTGAAATAAATAATTAAGCAAAACAACCAAATACATGTTCAAACACATTAAGTACAAAATAAACAATAATAATGAAAACATAAAAACTAACATATTATACCTAACTGTTGAGTCCCATCAAAACTTGCAAACCCACAATCAACGCTGGTTTAATATAGACAAAGTCTCCCTACAAAACCTCGACAAACCCCAGGAAACATCCACCCTGTGAGCGACCACATTATACAGAGCAATTGACAAGTTCAGCGGTGAGGAGCCTGGTAAAATGGTCGCCTGATTCTTATCCCATAAGGTGGAACATACCAGCATATCTGTCTTAGGCTCTCAGGATCCTCGATCACGCCACACATAACTTCTCTCAAGAAACACAACCTCAACAAATTTCTAGTAACTGCTAATGAATTGACTTCAAATACACTTAAAAATTCTGTATACCTTATTGTCCAAATATAAAAACACCTTCAAAGTGGTAACATCATTTTAAAAAGTGCTCCAAGTTTTGTAAGAATTGTCTAGTATAGACAGTGTTAAAAGTAGTGAACCCTATCCACAGAGAGTGGTATGCTCTGCATCAGTAACTTTTAAATACACCAGTGAACTTTTTAAACCATAAACTGTTAAATAAACTCTTTAAATATTTAATGAAAAGGACGCCAACATCAAATTTTGCATATTAATCTTAAAGTAGAGTAATTTATGCGCTCAGATATCATAATTATCCACAGCTGCACGAGTGCCTACCTCGAGACATAAATCAAATAAAATATTTAATTTTGATATAGACAATTTTATATGATTTCAGAACTTGTGCCCTTTTTACTAATACTTAGAGCTATGCCGATGGCAAATTGATATTTCAAATAAGACAATTGGACATTAATTAGTTCAAAACAAATATTTCTACAAAATTAAATTCATTGTAACTTATAATTGAATAAATTTCTAGTGTGTTATTCCCATTTTAGAATCAAGTGTTGTTTCTTTGTAAAATAGCTCACCACACAGAGATTTAGAAAATTAAAAAAGATTGATAATTATAATAGTAACTCAATAAATATTCTTTATAATTTACAATGTTTTTGGTTTTATATCATAATTAAACAAGTTATGTTTTAAAATTGTTTCTATTTGAAGTCATATTATTTTCTATTTTTGTAATTAATTCTTATTAAATTAATCCATCTTAATAGAGGAACTGTAACTACTGACGCAGGGAGTGAAGATCACTGACGAAACTTTGTCAAAACTGTGTGAAAATGTACTTGGAAAGTTTTTTCAAATTATTATTAAAAGCTCAATTTAAAACTTGGAAAATTTGAAAGGAGTACAAAGGACATAGTCAACTTCAGTCTGAACAGAATTCAGACAAGACAAACATAAGGGAAGATTAAATTAGAAACAATCAATGGAATAAATATAGTCTAAGGTATTCAGTACAGGAGAAACCACATTTAGTGCTAAATCTATTAAACAGTTGAATACTACTGACCATATTTGAACTGACCTGTTCCCCTAAGCCTATTATGAGACCAGGTGTGCACTGGTGCCAGTGGCATAAATACGGGGAGGGGATAAATCCTCCCAAAGAAAATAAACAAATAAAAAGTTGTGGCATTCAAGTGAATAACACTGTAAAGTACTGAATAACTATAAAATAAAATATCAGTGTTGTTTTGTTACTATTTGTTTTTGATATCGTACAAGACTTTGCTAAGAAACCCAGGAAGTTAGATTTTGCCCTGTAATCTGCTGCTACTCAAAAATATTAATTGTTAATGTTTGTCAATAACACGTTTAAATACACAAAGGTCAGTGGTTTATATTCATTTTAAACATTATCTTCTCTAAAATATGTACATACTGTATTTAACATTTTATGATTATTAGTAATTAACTTAAACGTTATTACACTTACTCTATATAAAGTCCTTTAGTTGGAGTTTTTAATGAGTTTTGTCAAGAAAATTAAAGTGATATATAACTTTATAAAGACTGGTTTTCAATCTTGTGTTTTTCCGCTCAAAGTCCGGTCTATATTTTATTTTAAGGTTATATATATTAATATTCAGAATGAGCGTAAATTTTAACGTTAAAAGTCAACATTTTTGTTGTTGTTGAGATGTTTGAGCCCCCCGGTGCACGGGGGGTATTTCACATGGTCAGAAATGAGATCAGTACCCTCAAAAATCCCCAAGTATCGATTTTCGCATCTTTTTATCCATTTTTAGAGTTTTCAAAAAAATTATGCACTTTTAGGTGCACTTTATGCACCTGCGATACATTTCCGTTTTCTCCCAAAACTGGTCATATGTAGACTTTTTTCCTGGTATTTTTCTGAAGATGCAGAAAACTGCATTAAAATCGAAGCTGTAGACAAAAATTTAGTTATTTTTCAGTACTTTGCCTGGTCTATATAAGCTCAGTTCAAGTTTAATGTAGAGTAAATTACAGGAGGTTCTGTTGTCTTATGTAAAACAACTATTGGAAAAGTTTACTTTGGTTTTATAAATAGAATAAGTAAATTGTAACAAAGTACTTTACTAATGAAAGGAGTTGAATGTAAAAACAATTGAAGCTTAGTAACAAACATCTTTGACATTACCTAATTTGTGTATTTTTTCGACCCGTAATTTAGCTTAGTTATAAATGACTGCTTAGTTCTTTGAGGGGGCGCCACACCAGATCTTGCCCTGGGCGCTAATTACTCCAAGAACTTTGTTCCGCTAATGTGGATAAGTCAATGTCTAACTGAATCTATATTCCCTTGCTTAGAAGCAAACGCTCTCTGAAAGTATTGCAACATTAGGGAGAAGAGTCGCTGTCTCTAACACACACAGTGCAGTGGATGTTAGCTGGTAGCAGTATGTAGGAGTTATTTTACTTGGACGTTTCAATAGTTAAGATTGTTTTTAAGTTGTGTATTTTTTAATGATTACTGATTTTATTTTAGTAATAATTCATTGGTAATACAAACTACAGAATCTGCAATATGAATAATTAAAAAGTTTAGCAAAACAAATTATTTTGCACTTCATTATAATTGTAAACAATACAATCACATAGAAGTAGGTCATTATAGTGTAGGGGATTACATTTTGTGCATGTTTTATAGATTTTAAACCAATTCCTTAGTTTTTGGAGTAATGCATTAATCAAAATGTTATTTCTGTTTTGAATCTCATTTTCAATTAAATTGTCAAAATTGATGTGTAATGAATTGGACGGCGTTATGCAATAACAGACCAAGCGCCAAAACAACCAAACTGGGCTTTTCATGCTACCTGGTGGCAAATATTGTAAGCTACACCAGGAAAAATCTCCCACAGTCATATGTTTTATAGTGTTAAAGTTATTTAGAAAAAGACCAACCAACAAATTTTACATTCAGGAGTTGCAGTAGTTATGCATTAAAAGACCAAATAGTAAATAGCTTTGCAATAAGAGACCACAGACCACATTTAAATGTTTGGTCTGTTATTGCAGAACTGGAGCTGGTTTTATTGTACAGTGTAACTACAAACCAAGTGCCCGATAGCTGTGTTGCTTTAAATATTTACTAGTTAAGTTTGTTATTTACACTTTTTGAAATGTCAAAAAGCCGAATAAATCAGATAATGAGATTGTGCAGTAATAGAGAAGAAAACAAAAAGGTAAGAAACATATCTATTACTTATTTAGTTAAGTTGACAATACTAACCTAAAATGTAAAAACATAAGTTAAAGATCGAACACACGAGTGTACTCCTTAGCAGGACAACCTGTATGTAAATCAATTTTTCTCCAGACTTTGAGAGTATCTAGTTGCAGAGTTAACAAATATCTGCAGATGCACCCAAACCTAGAACCTATAAAAGACAATCGTGGCCAACGAGGAGATAGTAACAAGTTATCTCAAACTAAAGAAGATGAAGTAGTTGAACACATAAGCAAATACCCTAAGTACAAGTCCCATTACTGCCGCGAACAGAATCAAGACAAAGAGTACTTAACATCTGAAACTACACTTCCTCTCAAGTACAGTATGTATAAGGAAGAATATTTTAATCCAGTGTCCTTATCAAAGTACAAACAAATTTTTTACAGTAAATTTAATTTAACTCGAAAAACATTAAAGAAAGATACATGCAATAAATGCGATGCATTCAGTGCACAGGCAAAGTCAACTACATCGGAGGCACTTAAACTTCAAATTAAACAGGAACATGCTGTTCATCTTTTAGTAGCCGAAAATGCCCAGTCTTTAATGAAAGCAGATTTACTGAGAGCCAGTAATGACAACGAACTAGAAGTTCTAACTTTCGATATGCAAAAAACACTACCCCTACCACGCATTCCAACAAATATTGTGTTTTACAAACGGCAATTATGGCTTTATAATTTAGGAATACATTCAGGAAAGAACAACAAAGGCTATTTCTACGTGTGGTTAGAAGGTGAGGCTGGAAGAGGAGCGCAAAAAGTGGGTTCATGTGTTATGAAGCACCTAAAATATCAATTAAAAGAGAGTGTAAAGGAACTAATTGTATGGTCTGATTCGTGTGGTGGACAGAATAGAAATATTAAAATGGTTCTTTTGTTTAAGACTTTTTTTAAAGCTCATCCTCACCTGGAGAAAATAAAAATGAGGTACTTGGTGCCTGGGCACACTTATCTTCCAAACGATAGTGAATTTGGGGATATTGAGTGTGCTTTAAAGCTGCACAATCGGCTCTACACTCCGTATGACTACATAAATGTCATTGAAAATGCAAGGAAGAAGAACAAGTTTTCGGTTACTTGTACGTCTAAAGAAGACTTTTTCAGCAGCAACAAACTAGAAAAAGCTATCACGAACAGGAAAAAATTCACAGATGTGAGCAAGGTGAGCTGGCTCAGAACAAGAGAAATTGTGTTGACGAGGGACAGTGAATTTACTTTAGGTTTATCAACAGCTTTCAATGCGGTCCCTAAAACCTTGGATATCCAGAAGACAGTGCGTCAGCAACCAAGAAGGTCAGTGACAGCTTCTGCAAGCAATTTAGACATGCAACCATTCAATCAAAGTCTCGACCTACTATGGCCAAACGGCAAGCCCATATCAGATGCCAAACTAGCTGATATAACATCCCTCCTCCACCTTATCCCAGGAGATGCTAAACAGTTCTACAAAAACTTGACTACAGACTGCAATGCTCTTGATGATATTGATGGCTTCGACGGCCCCTTGGATTTTGAAGTTGAAATAATGGATGAAGAAAACAGACTAATAAGAAAACAGACCCAAGTTTTCTATGTGTTTTCTGAAAAAGTGTATTTTTTAGTTTTTATTTACCAATAACTTTCTTTTGAATAATAATTTTACTGTGTTTTTAGATTGCAAAAAGCAAAAACAATGTGTATTTTTCAATAAACCTAAAAAACTTATTTTTATTTTAAAATAGTTTATCTCATTTCCAATCAAACCTAAACCTCAAATTTTGTCTGTAAATTTCAAAGCTAAACGGATTCAATCATTGTTTTGATTTTTTCCTACACTATAATATCAAATTTGAAAAGTTATATGCCCTAATTTTGCTTTGGTAAATTTAATCTAGTTTGAGAAATAAAACTGCATATTATTACCATGCTGGCAGTTTCACTGCCTTACCCCAGTTATAACAAGATATAAAATTTAAATTTTTTGTTAAGTGAAAAACCTTTTGATGTAACAAGAGCTATTTCTGATACGCATTAAAAGACCAAACGACAAAACATATAACAGTTTATCACTTGGTCTCTTTATACGTATCTAAAATAACTCACACTTTGTAACTGCAATTGAAGACTAAGTGACATAACTTGCTAACAAATAAATAATTTGCATTTTTTAATACATGTGCACATAAATGAACCAAAAATACACTGGCTGAAGAATTATAGAGCACAAAGATTTAAGGGATTATTAACAGTGTGATGATAAAGGTTGCATAAAGCTTTAAAGTGCTCTCCTGAAAAGTTGGTTTTTGGCGTTTGGTCTGTTATTGCATAACGCCGTCCATTTTATTTATAAATTATTATTATTACATTTTTAGTACCTATCGAATACGTATACTTTGTAAATAAAATTTTAAAATACATTTTTTAAATGTGTATATCTTTTGATACATATATTCGATTTTAAAAATTAAAAAAGATTTGGATTCACAATAAAATTCTTTATAACTTATTATATTCATAACCCCATACATAATTAAAATAAATGTCAAATAATACAAAATAAAAAAAAAACATTGTTCACCATTTGTTGCATTTGAAATAGTAATTTTTATAGACCTAATTAGTAAAGGTATTAAAATTTGTTGTAACAACCTGATTTTTTTAATTGTTATTATAGATATGTTTTCTATATATGGTTCAAATTTTATTAAAATCGGTTAAATATTTTTAAAGTTATTAAATCTTTACTGACGACATAAACAAACAATTTTTCACAGGATAAAGATACCGGAAAGTAATTTTTATAGGCCTAATCAGTAAAGGTATTAAAATTTGTTGAAGCAACCTGATTTTTAAAAATTGTTATTATAGATATGTTTTCTATATGTGGTTCAAATTATATTAAAATCGTTTAAATATTTTTAAAGTTATTCAATTTTTACATAAGGCTCCATGAGAAGCTTATGGAGCTTTATGAGAAACTGGGCATTGATGACGTCACGAGTTACTGCGAATTTTACAAGTCACATTTTTTTCTTCAAACCTATACAAGCTCTTGAAATCTCCTGTTACTGGAGAAGAACGAGGTTTGTAATGTTAAACACATCACACTTGAATTAAATCTGCCAGGATTGCAAAAACAAACAAACACAACCTTTTACTTCACTGATAATTCGCGACTGACTAGATGCATCAGTTCTGAAGGATTTGCTTTACATTTGAAGTAACAGATAAGTTTTATTCATATCCATTTGCTACTTTAGAAGTATATGGATCAACCAAACAAGGATTTGCTCTTACTTCAAAGTAAAAGGTATTGCTTTATATTTTTAATCATATACGTAGAAGGGTTTGCTTTAAAAACTGCAAATAAAAGGTTTTGCTTCTTTTTATTCATAAGGCTCGATGGCACAAGGCGGCAAATAGATTTGTTCACTAAATATTTGAATAACTTACACCCCCTATTAAAATTCACCTCTGAAATAGAATCTGATAAGTCTTAACTACCTTGACCTTACAATATCCAGAAAAGATAACAAACACAAATTTAAAATATACAGGAAACCAACTCAAACCGACCACACCATACATAGCAGTTCCAATCACCCCCATTCGCACAAATTAGCCGCATAGAACAGTTTCGTTTACAGAGCACTTAATATACCTATGAGCCAAAATGATCTTAAGAAGGAAATTTCAATCATAAAACAAATAGCATGTATGAATGGTTTCGACTCTGAAATAGTGGATAAACTGATATTTAAGCACAGAAAGAAGATCAACAATCGCAACAACAGATTCCAACAGACAATTAATGAAAACAATAAAAAGTTTATACCTATGAGATTCAATCGCATTCTAGACCGTCCCATCAACAACATATTCAGAAAACACGGATTTAATATTGCATAACGCACCTCCAACAATCTGGGTACTTCCTTAACACCAATTCAAAAATAAAAAATGTAAACAAATATGACAATAGTGGTTGTTTACAGGCTTAAATGTAACGACTGCGATAAAATTTACATAGGCCAAACCGGCAGATCTTTTGCGAAAAGATTTAAAGAACATTTGCCTACTCATAAAAACCCCCTCTCAAGAATCAGATCTAGTTATGCCGAACATTTGATTGACACTAACCACACCTACACTGATATAAACACTAACATGACCATTATCCGTAAAGAAAGGAAAGGCAGTCGTCTCAACGTATTGGAGGAATATAGCATTTACACTTCCCAGAAGGAAAACCCTAACGTACTCCTGAATGACAAATTGAGCTTTGCAGCTAACCCCATCTATGACTTAATCTCTAATCTCTAAACAAACAAATACAGCTGACCTATTACCAATTCACAAGCAACTTTTTCTTCAGTTCCCGTTCGGAAGCACAGTAACTATGCCGTGGCCACGCAAATATTTATTTCATGAAACATTTGACGAGGAGTTATCCGATAAAACTTTGTATTTTTGTGTATTGTTTTATTTAAGTGTTGAGTCCTACACCTGACGAAGCCGGCTGTGAAAGGCGAAACAGCGCTGTAGTGTAACTACAAAAATATTAAGAATTGCTCCGACTACTGTATAAGGTAAACTATATATTGTGTTTATGAAAATGTTTTGGTTGATACAAAGTCCTTTTTGATATCTGATAAAAAGTCTATCTCTACTTGCATTTATGAGTCTGAGGTCGATGTACTTTTGATAAATACTTAAATAGTCTAAGCCACGATTCTTGTCATTTACGATGGTAAACGTACGATCTTTGGTGGTTTTGGTTTTTGATATTTTTTACAGTTAAAAGTGATTCTTTGTCCTCTACATCATTGGCAGTCGGTTTGGAAAGTTCATCCCTGCGACGTCCATCAGCAACGCTTTAAATTAAAACAACCTTCCGTAGTAAATGCAAATCATCTATAGCTTTCAGCAGAAAAATTTTAATGTCGTCATTACAAAATATTTTGGATTTCTTGGCTTTGCGACCTACGTTTTGCTGTTTCAAAAACGTAATAAGTTTTTAAAAAGCATACACTTAAGTGCAAATAAATTTAAAATTATTAATTACAATTGTATGAAAAACAATCATGAATAGATTTTTGTTCCTTACAACATTTTATCAACATATTTAAGCACTAATACATCTTAAACCTTTTTCGAAGACCACTAGATGGTGTCACTTTAAACTTTACTCCATCCGTGTGTGTGTGAGATTAAAAACAACTGTAAACTCAAGTAAAGAGTTTAAATATTACTTAATAAACTTTAGTAATGTTACTAAAACTGTTTTGTCACCAACATGATTAAATGGAGTGTTGAACCAAACACTAAGCCTTCAGCAACATAACAATGTATCTGTATGTAATGTAATGTGTTGTTGGTATTTTCAGTTTTGTGAGGAAAATGTGATGATCCAGAAATAGAAGATGCAAAGTTGAGTCATTGCAGTGACAATCATTATGACAATGCTATTCACAGTTGGAAGCCCTAAACAAGGAGGCAAACAAATAAATGGTATTTATAAATTATACTCAGCAAAAACAAATTCTGTATTTGAGTCTTTTGGTGTATAAGGCGATACAGATATTATAAAAAATATAACTTCAAGGGTGTCATCCCAATACCACAAGCTCTTACTTGAAACTCTTAGTATATAAGAAGGTACATATTAGAAGGTAAACAAAGTGCTAGGTGGGCCTAAAGAAGTTTTCACAAATTATCAAAAATACTCTAGTATGCACACAGTTGGAGCAATTGGCACATTCAAAATTTCACTGGTGGATAGCCTTAACAGCATCATTATGGTATGAGAGTGTTCAAGAATGTACAAAGATGCACTTATT
>JAGFPH010000385.1:242864-274108 GCA_018207615.1 Philaenus spumarius | reverse complement strand
GAATCAAGACAAAGAGTACTTAACATCTGAAACTACACTTCCTCTCATGTACAGTATGAATAAGGAAGAATATTTTAATCCAGTGTCCTTATCAAAGTACAAACAAATTTTTTACAGTAAATTTAATTTAACTCGAAAAACATTAAAGAAAGATACATGCAATAAGTGCGATGCATTCAGTGCACAGGCAAAGTCAACTACATCGGAGGCACTTAAACTTCAAATTAAACAGGAACATGCTGTTCATCTTTTAGTAGCCGAAAATGCCCAGTCTTTAATGAAAGCAGATTTACTGAGAGCCAGTAATGACAACGAACTAGAAGTTCTAACTTTCGATATGCAAAAAACACTACCCCTACCACGCATTCCAACAAATATTGTGTTTTACAAACGGCAATTATGACTTTATAATTTAGGAATACATTCAGGAAAGAACAACAAAGGCTATTTCTACGTGTGGTTAAAAGGTGAGGCTGGAAGAGGAGCGCAAGAAGTGGGTTCATGTGTTATGAAGCACCTAAAATATCAATTAAAAGAGAGTGTAAAGGAACTAATTGTATGGTCTGATTCGTGTGGTGGACAGAATAGAAATATTAAAATGGTTCTTTTGTTTAAGACTTTTTTTAAAGCTCATCCTCACCTGGAGAAAATAAAAATGAGGTACTTGGTGCCTGAGCACACTTATCTTCCAAACGATAGTGAATTTGGGGATATTGAGTGCTTTAAAGCTGCACAATCGGCTCTACACTCCGTATGACTACATAAATGTCATTGAAAATGCAAGGAAGAAGAACAAGTTTTCGGTTACTTGTATGTCTAAAGAAGACTTTTTCAGCAGCAACAAACTAGAAAAAGCTATTACGAACAGGAAAAAATTCACAGATGGGAGCAAGGTGAGCTGGCTCAGAACAAGAGAAATTGTGCTGACGAGGAACAGTGAATTTACTTTAGGTTTATCAACAGCTTTCAATGTGGTCCCTAAAACCTTGGATATCCAGAAGACAGTGCGTCAGCAACCAAGAAGGTCAGTGACAGCTTCTGCAAGCAATTTAGACATGCAACCATTCAATCAAAGTCTCGACCTACTATGGCCAAACGGCAAGCCCATATCAGATGCCAAACTAGCTGATATAACATCCCTCCTCCACCTTATCCCAGGAGATGCTAAACAGTTCTACACAAACTTGATTACAGACTGCAATGCTCTGGATGATATTGATGGCTTCGACGGCCCCTTGGATTTTGAAGTTGAAATAATGGATGAAGAAACAGACTAATAAGAAAACAGACCCAAGTTTTCTATGTGTTTTCTGAAAAAGTGTATTTTTTAGTTTTTATTTACCAATAACTTTCTTTTGAATAATAATTTTATTGTGTTTTTAGATTGCAAACAGCAAAAACAATGTGTATTTTTCAATAAACCTAAAAAACTTATTTTTATTTTAAAATATTTTATCTCGTTTCCAATCAAAACTAAACCTCAAATTTTGTCTGTAAATTTCAAAGCTAAACAGATTTAATCATTGTTTCGATTTTGGCCTACACTATAATATCAAATTTGAAAAGTTATATGCCCTAATTTTGCTTTGGTAAATTTAATCTAGTTTGAGAAATAAAACTGCATATTATTACCATGCTGGCAGTTTCACTGCCTTACCCCAGTTATAACAAGATATAAAATTTAATTTTTTTGTTAAGTGAAAAACCTTTTGATGTAACAAGAGCTATTTCTGATACGCATTAAAAGACCAAACGACAAAACATATAACAGTTTGTCACTTGGTCTCTTTATACGTATCTAAAATAACTCACACTTTGTAAATGCAATTGAAGACTAAGTGACATAACTTGCTAACAAATAAATAATTTGCATTTTTTATTACATGTGCACATAAATGAACCAAAAATACACTGGCTGAAGAATTATAGAGCACAAAGATTTAAGGGATTATTAACAGTGTGATGATAAAGGTTGCATAAAGCTTAAAAGTGCTCTCCTGAAAAGTTGGTTTTTGGCGTTTGGTCTGTTATTGCATAACGCCGTCCAATTGTAAAATTGATTTATTATCTTACATAACGGGAGCTACTACTTACTGTAGGGATCAGTTTCTTTTATTACTGTAGGGATGCACCCGAAATTTATTGTTACCGGTATTTTATTTACGACTACTACCCCACAAAATTATCCATTTTTACTTTCTCCCCCTATACCATAGTATATGGAGAAAGTATTGTATTCGTCAAAATTTTCGAGTTTGAGTTTTTGGTGGAAATATCCGTTTTGGGTCCCCCTGAACCTAAAAAAGTGGTTTTCGGAGTGATGTCTGTGTGTGTGTCTGTATGTGTGTCTGTGTGTCTGTGTGGATGTTATCAGACCTAGAGCCTAAACCAGTCGTCCGATTTTGATGAAATTTGGTATGGAGGTACTAATCCACGGTATCTCCAGGCGGTTTTTTCATTTTTGTGAATTTTTTATTTTTAAGAGTAATTTTCCCATAAAAACCCATAAAATAACGGAAAAATTCACTTTTCTCAAAAACGGCTCTAACGATTTTGATTAAAATTTTATAGTTTATTAGGGACCTAAAGTACTATAAACTGTAAAATTTTAATCAAAATCGTTCGAGCCGTTTTTGAGAAAAGTTGATTTTTCCTCTATTTTATGGATTTTTATGGGAAAATGACTGTTAAAAATAAAAAAAATCACAATAAATTGGTAATAGTATTTTTTTATTAAGTTTCTATAATGCGGGAGAAAGTATGTGTCAGTTTCCTGATACCGTTTATTTCATAAAACATCGAATTTGACAATTGGGGCTAGGCCTATATGTTCCTATTATAAACTTCAAAAATTAGTAGCAAAACTGTAGCTTAACTTGTTTTATTCAGTGTATGGTTTACTGTTTCAAGTCAAGATAAAATTATTTACTATATGACCCTATGCCAACAGAAATGTAATACAAACAAATAGCCTGAAGTTATAACTTAGTTAAGCTGGTCTTTATTATAACTATACTGAATTCTTAGATCTACCTAACCTAACATGATGGCATCAATCTTTAAAATTACTTATGCATTTGTTCAAAGGCAGCATTAAATATTATATAGCTGTGAAATGCATATGAATTATGCTAGAACTTTCAATATACTGTATTATATTAACCATGTAACTTATTCAAAATTCGTCATTCCAGTGTAAAGTAACAAAATTAAATAAGACGATTGTAAGATTTAGGTCTAAATAATCAAAAAATGTATTTTTTCATAAATATTTACAATAGGCACTGATAAAATAAATGGCATTTTCACAAATTTTATTAAAACTGAAATAAGTAAATAGAGATTAAGTTATTCTAATAACATTTAAATAAAACTCAAAATGTTAGTGTTACGTGTTATGTTATGGATCGAGGTAAAAATGTAAACAAACAAAACCAATGTTAAGTTAAAAGAAATCAGCTGACAGTCAATTAATCCAAAATCCATCAGAACAGAATCTGTTTTACTTGATAAACGAATTGCATTGTCACTCGTAGTAATATTATACAATCATACATTCGTATAAATTATGTAAGACTAATAAAAAAGATACATTAGAAAAAGCGATCAAATAAAATAATACAGTATTTGGTAGTTACAGAAACGAGTCTATTCCCATGTACATAATATAATAATTTGAATAAAAGCATATCACTTGCTAATTTTTTTAAAGATTGGCTATTACAAAAGAATATACATACTGAAATAATTAATATTACATTTTTGTGATGCAGAAAATATTTTTGAAAATTGTTTACCATGGTCAAAAGTAAATTCATATTTTTAAAATTTATGTAATCAAAAACTATATAATTAAATATATATAATATGTATGAAATATTTTGTTAAATAAATAAGTTTTTGTTTTATATTTCTACAAAACTTCTGTAACTTGTAAAAATTCACAGAATAACTCTTTTACTTTTCTGGACAAAATGTCTATATATAAATAAATGTATGTTGTAATTAATACAGATTTAATTACATATATTAATGTGTGACTATATACCGTAACACAAAGAAATGGATTGCACAGGCAACTACAGTGTAAAGAGATTCAGATGGCAATGCTTGTTTTCCAACAAAGGGGTCTCCTAATAATTTTAAAATGCCTAAATATACATTTGATTCTTAAAACTTTTAAAGTTTACTGCTCAGAATTCAACTTACGAAAATAATAAGAAATAATAGAAGATATGAACTAAAATTGGTGATATTACTTTTAGAAATCCGACAAACATAATAATATTGTACTACCAACATAGTACCAAACTTTCAACATTTAGGTACCGGTAGCCTAGAACATTGCATACAAAATGTGCTTTAAGAAATTAATTTTATCAGGGTAAGTATAAGCTATTTTGTAAAAATTAAGATACTACTTTTCTTTATTTACAATATTTTTTTTGAAATAAATATTTTCTTGGTAAATAGGCCTACGGTATATATAATTTTGGTTTTGAATTAAATATTTAATTCATCTTAACATAGCCTAGGCTAAATAGGTAGGCTAATTATCTTGACTAGTGTCTGTAAAATTGTACATATTTATGTTTACACTGAGTACTTCTATGATAATATTTAAGACACTGTAGTTGCCTACTTCATTTTTGCTAGAAAAATAGTAATATGATTCACAAACTAGGCCCATATAATTTAAACACAATTATACACAATTTTATGTATAAAAACAATATGTGACAAGATATGGGAAAGGAAACCTTATCTTCATCCAGTTTGTGTTCTGAATAATTTTCAATACTGACAGTCATAATCATTCAAACTTCAAAACTCATCATCAGTAATAAATATAATTGCCATTGTATATAAACATAACCTAGGCTAGGCTATTTAGGCCTGTAAAAGACATCTTGTACAATGGATTGTTTATGAAGAAATTGCTAATTACAGCTCTAAACTTGAAGAGTACGAAATCTACCTATGTATTTTTAGAATGATTGTTTAACAAAATAAATTTTTAAGTAGACGGAGGGGGGGGTATTGTTTTAATGTTTAATCTTATGAATGCTTTTTATTTATTCTAACTTAACTCTTTTCAGCTTGACCATGTTCAGCTTGACTTTTACTTGGACAATGAAATTAATTGTACAGATGTGTTTTTGTATACAGTTCAAAGTTAATAACACAGACCAACCTAAAGATAGAAATGTCCATTTATATTTAACGCCCAAAACGGTTATTCGTTGTATTATTTATTAAAGTAATCTTGCTTCACAACAGAAATAAAGTGAACAAACTAGCATACTAGCATTACACAGACTTCTTTTAGTACGGTATCATATTATGTCCTGCTTAAGTTAACTTGGTATCTTATACAGTATGCAGTGACAGATATTAGTATACAAGCAAGAAATGGTAAACGTTTTACAACTTATTGCCGGGGAGGACATTTTATTGTTTTTCAGTCTGTTTATAAAGTTTATTGTGATACGCCTAGGCTACATGATTTAATATTTATTAGCTGTATTTTTGTTATTATAATGTAAATATTAATTTATGCATTGTTAATAGTTTATAATTTCGTTATTGTTAAAATTTATAGTGTGTATTTGTATAGTTTTAAGTATGTATTGAAATAACATAGGCCCTACACATATGTGAAACTTTAGCGTCGACCAGAGCGAAAACAGTAAATGAAATGAAACGAAAAATGAAAGTCTAAAACAATGCTATTGAAATACTTTCATTAAAAAATCATTTAATGCTAAAAATGTAAAGCTTTGGAAATCCAGGGTTATTAAAAAAAGAAAAAGTACTTTTCCTGCAAAACAAACTGTGAAAGACAGAATGATATAGGCCTAATTGTACAGTGTTGATTTCAAAATTGTATTTTCATTAAATGTTTTATATACATTTTTGTTGTGTGAGGGAAGTTATCAAAACTGTATTCTGGCTATACATACACACAAGCTGATCTGCAGCTGTGGAATTCTCAGTCTCAATACTCAAAGAAATTATCAATCTTTCCTGTAACCCTTCCACTAATAATCTCAAGAAGTAAGGTGCCTGGAGGCTACAGGTTGTTAAGGTATGTTGATTACTTTTCAATATCTTGTAGTAGTGACATTTTGTTTTAAAACTATTTTAATCGCTCAGTGTTTGTTGATTGTAATTTGTTTATTAGCATAGTGTTTGTGTTAAATTTGTGATATTATATATTTTAATGACAGTGGAGAAAAAATATCCAACCGACATAAACTTGATAATGGCTGAGTAACCAAAATGGCTGTTTAAATTTGTTGTTAAACATTTCATAAACTATTGTTGATGGAAGTTGAGATTAAGTCATAAGAAAAGTTGGATTTCATTTAATTAAAAACTAATTGTCTACCATTTTACATTTGTTGTTACTTCACTTGCATTAGTTAGTGTCATAGAACAGAAATTTCATAACAATCTGAAAACTAGACTAATAATGTCACATTGTTTTGATGTTACAATGTCGTGACATTTATTTATTGTATTGAGAAAACAAACCTTCATAGTATTTTAACGTACATTCATAACATTGTTTGATTTTTATGGTATTTTAATGAATACACACAATGGCATATTTTATAACACTAAAGTGTGTAAGTCTTGGCTGCACCAACCAAGGTTAGTCTATCGAGCATCTTCATGAAACATTTCAGTACTCCTACCCCTCCAGGATTGTATAACAGTTACAAAAGTTATTACCTTATTATGGTCTGTCACAATACTTATTTGTAATTGTTTATTGGATAACCGGTTTCAACATCTGTAATGTCATCATCGGACAACAATGTCATTAAGTGTAAAACACAGTCTCATGAATCCACACAAATTAAACACTTTAACAAGTTTTCATCAACTTTAACATCTTCATCAAATTTGTGTTTAAATAGGTTTTAAACAGCTGACCATGATTCTTGTAATTATTAAAGAATGGAATGAGGAATTGCCAACAGTGCTTTGAAATCAAGGATCATAATTTACTATCAAAAACGAGAAAACTGGAACTAGAAGGAAAAAGTATATTTTAAGGTAGATGGAAAATATTTTCTGCTCAAATGTATGCTGCCATTGACATCGGCTGAGGCTGGATGCATGGACTAAGGTAGGTGACAATTTGTTTGTTAAATCTGGTAGTTGAACTATTTTGTTTTTCACAATCTCTCATGCGGTTATAAGAGGAAAGAGCCCCTCGAGAGTGTGCTCGTTATGTTTCATCCTGTTGTAGGCTTAATAACTTTATACAAACACCAAAATAAGCTCTCATACTTTTGTTTCATAAATTATTAGTAGTTTTTGCTCCACGTTGATTATGTCAGACGGTCAGGACAAAGCCTCTTAATATATTTATATACATATATATATATATATATATACAGGGGTGGCAAAAAGTCCCGGAACAACCCAATATCTTTTTCCAGGTTCCACTTACACAATTGAAACTTTGCAAATTGTTTATCGGTATAAAAAACTACTTTTTTAGAATATGGCTGATTTTTCACCTCCTCTGGGGGAGGGTCCGTCAGGAGTCGGTGAAAAATCTTAAATGTAAGCATGGGTTGTTATGCATATCATTTTAAAGGTCTTGATGAGAGAAACACAACGACATAATAAAAATGAAAAATGGATGATCCTTGAAAAAGTTATGGCTGTTCAAAGTTTTGATATGCTGCATGTTAAATGAGCCTTATTCTAAGTTTAATTGATTTTTACATGTTCCATGTATTACACGTTCAACTCTGCAAATTGTTTACGGGTATAAAGAACTACTTGTTTATGCTACAGTTGATTTTTCATCTCTTAGTTAAGGCTCAAACTTTTACCCCCGACATTGGGGGGAATAGGGACAGTGTTAAAAAAATCAATAAAAAAATCAGAGGTAACTGGAGAAGAAAAATAAAGGTATGTATATGTGCCTAAGAAGAAGGACCAACTTTTAAGCATGAAAATTGGGTGTTATATAGTTTGAAAGCTAAAATATAGCAAAATAATACTCAAAATTGTCCCTATTGACCCCGTTTTACTCGGTACGTTCTCAATTACAATATTGTCTAATAGTTCAGTTTTTTGTCCTTCTAACAAACTATTTTCACCTGGTTCTGAACTTTCTGATTCAGTAGATTACTCCTCCAAAAAAACCTAATCAGATTCGGCATTCAAACCATTGAATTCATCACTACTACCTAATGATAGGCTGCATCATCATCATCACAGTCCAAAAATCTACAAATTCTGTCCCTAAAATCATGATCATTAATTTGGTGTGTAGTACCTGGAAGATAATTTTTGATACGTGAAAGTACGAGACATTAAATGTGCATACAATAAATTGAACAAGCACTTGAAAGTATGTAAATAGAAACACCCATCTCACATGCCGTGATATAAACACACCCTCTTACATACCGATACAATTTATCATGACCAAGGGCCTGATTGAGGGGAAGGTATTAAGTAGGGCAGTGCCCATTGTTATTCAGTATTGCCACTGTTATAAATTTACCCTGGTGCCTTTGAGACCGATGATTCCATATTAATGTTAAATATTGAATTGCATCATGTATGTCCAGTATAGAGGCTTGTAAATCTGTGTATATAAATTTTATAGATTAAATTTTTGATTGACTGTAATGCTTTATTATATAGCATAAGTTTCAGCAGTATATTTTCATGTTATGGGATATAGTTTATATTTTTTCCTGTTTACGTTGTTGGGATATATTATAAGGGAGCCTCAATTCCTGAGGGACTTTTTGAACTACCTGTGAATAATTAAAAATGAGTTTTATAGGTTATGTTCAGGAAAGTCAAATCAAATTAATTTTTAATTTTTTTAGTAGATAATCTCAGGTCTATAGTTGGGTTGCAAATTAGATTTAATATTTTAGGTACAGGAATTTAGAATTAATTGGAACATACATTTGGAATAAGTTCAAATTTCCTATACATTTGTAAAACAATTTATGTCCTATATGGGGCAGTTTTACTAGTTTTTAGTGGCTAAGATGGTTTTGGCCATTTGATACTTTATGATATACTTCTACCTTTAGGGCTATTACAGGGGTTGTTTTGAAAGCTCCTGGTGCATTTCATTATTGCTTATATATATACAGGATGGCACTGACACTGCTTCAAAGAAATACTGAATTTATTTAATTTACGTATAGCAGACAATACATACAATTATGTTTTGTTTCAAACTGTTTTCCTTCTTCATTACTGCATCTGTCAAGTCTTCCAGGAACACTGTTAGCATAGTTTGTCATCACTCACTCTTCAAATCATGGAATGAGTTGCACATGTATTCTTTCAATTCATCAATGGTCTGTGGCTTTTTCTAATAAACAGAGTCCTTGACGAAACCCCATACAAAAAAATCCATTGGTGTGATATCTGGTGAACTTGGGGGCCTGTCAATATCTGCCCTTTGACCAATCACTCTTTTTTTCAAAATTTTTGTTCATATAATCACGGCCTGCAGTGGCATAATGTGGTGGAGCACCGTCATGTTGGAAGTAAATTTCTTGAAAGATTTCAGCACACGTCATGAGTCTTGGTACCGCGTAATTTTGAAGCATATCCAAATATTTATCTCCTGTCACTGTTCGTTCAAAAAAAGTATGGTCCAAGTACGCCAAATGATGATATTACCCACCAAACACTCACACCTGGTTGATTGAGTTTTACCAGTAAGTACAGTTATCTCTGTTAATTTGTCCGCTTAACTTAAAATTGACCTCATCAGACTAAACAATTTTATAGAATAATTTAGGATCATGTTGGTGTTGGTTAATCATCAATTCACAAAACTGAAGAAGTCGATCTGGGTCATTTTCAAGTAGAGCATGTACTAAACGTGGAATGTAAACTTTAAATTGAAATGTGTGTAAATTTACAATATTTTGAAAAACAGCATAAAAACTGTGTTTTTGTAGAAGTTATACTTCTTTTGGCATGTTATGAAATAATAAGTGCTAAACCTCACTTTCAATATCTGAACGACTTTGCACATTCCTCGGTTTTGCAGTGACAGAGGAAAATTTGCTTGTCGTCTTTAACAGAAACTACTCTTTGTGTTTAACAACCGATGTTGTCCGGATATATTTTAGGTTATGTCGTTTAATGGTTATGTTTATTCCTTCTAATAAAAATAGTGTTTGACAAACAATAACTTTTTGAAACAATACACAGCCAGTAGTTCATCAAAATTGACACAGTAGTTCCCGTTTCTGATTTATTAAGAATTTTACTATCCAAATTTGTCAGGTTTTCAAACATTTATTGTATAAGTAATTTAAAATTTTAATTAAGTTATTTCATGTCAATTTTCTTTAAGACAAATTCTCTGAAAAATTATATAAAATTGTATTGCCAGTGAGACAAGAAAGCTATTCAAATTCCATATGAGATTATCCACTTTATCGGGTTTTGGACCTTAAGGGAAAACCTGGAACCCTTAAAGGATCACTTGCTTGTCTGTTTTCTGAAATTTGACATATTTATACCCCAAAAACATTTGAAAAGGCTTCATTTAAAAATTTTAAGATATGTAGTTTTTAAGATATTCCAAAAATAATGATAGAGATGATTTTTTTAATTTAATGTTGTTCATAAAAAAATCTTTTATTGCACCTAAAATATTTTTAAAACCAGCAGAGGTGTTACCGGTACTTACATACTTGACAGGAAATATATTGAGGATCCAGGCTTTTATGAATCAGTGATAAATATGTTTTCATTCCTGCTGCCTACAATTTTTCTTCCCGCAATGGTCATTGTTTAGATGGTTACTTCAAAATATTGATGTTATGATGTCTCTTTTACATGAAATTTCAATAAATAATTTATTGACAATATCAATTCGTTTACAATAAATCGTATTATTCAATCACACCAAAGAAGAGTAAATTCTAACAAGGGTACATACTGCCACGCGCAAACCTCCCTACCCTTTTAATTTATTCAATAAACACAACCTTTTGTTGTTAACTTTAACACTTTCCCTCGTCAAATAACACCCAAGTGTTTTCAGGCCTTATTTGATGCTGTTCTCTTGTAGGCCTACTACACCGTTAGAACAATTTGAGAGGTTTGGCGAGGGCAAGAAAAGGAAAACCTTTTGTTTCCTATTCTTAAGTTTTTTAAATTTAAATTAATTAGACCTTTTTCGTCTTTTGTGTAGTACACTAGCTCAATTCTAGACTCTTTTTAGGGATCGTTCCCTTTGGAGTTAAATTTGTAGTGATCCGTGAATAACTCACCTGCTGACTTAATTACACTAGAGCACTGAATGGTTTTAGGATTATTTTGATTGGATTTGTAAATTATATATTCAAAATTTTCTATTGAAAACACAAAACGATTTATTGATCAACATAAATCCATTAACTTTGAAACAACAAATTATTATTTTCAAAAACACAATGAAATTGATTAATATTTAGCTTACATTTACATATATTGAAAAATAGCAAAGTGATTAATTAATTTATTAATTAAAATTTGTATATTAATGATTATATTATTTACATACGACGATTTGCCATTGAGAGTAATGAAATTTACTAAACGAGTTTACTTTATTTAATTTCCCCAAAATCTACTTGAATTTATTTATTTAACTTAATTTTATTTATTTATTTTGCAAAAAAGGGATTTATTTAAAATTATAAGTAACAATGATTGTTTGCGACTTACAGAACACAAGAAGTTCGACGCGTAATTCTTTCTGTCGATTTCCGGTGATTTAAAGTTATTCTCCTTCGTCCCCAGAATGGTTTCTTCGGCTTACAGTTGTCTTCTCCTGGACTTAATTAAAGTTGTCCTCTCCTAGTTGATTGTAGTATCTTTTGGCAAGATAGGCCGTTTATATGGATATTCTTCTCCCGAAATTATCAAGACCCGACTTAGATTTAGGCCAGAGCTAGTACGTAACGCACACTGACTTTCTCTAAGTACCCTCGGAGCTCGGTCAGCTGTTTACTCGTTGGAGCTTTGTGCTAAACTAAAGTTTAGAGGGGATGCAGGCTTCTATCCTCGACTTTTTACTTGTCAAACTAGCATCTTCCTCTATGTGACAAGAAATTCTGATTCCTTGCTTTAGAAATATATTTTTTGGTCTTAATATATTTCCTGATTTATTTGATGAATTTTAGTGCCTTTATTTCCCATCGATTAGGCCTAATTTAATTATTATCTTCATTTTTTGAATTACAGTATGCGCTCTGTTTTGTTTTGCGTAGTACCTCCGATGACGGCACTTCCCTCTCGGTGCTTCGGTCTTGCGTTCCTGTATGAACTTGTCGATCTGCAAATTTGGCTTTGATATCATCCAAACTCTATAACTTCTTTTTGCGTGGTCGGATTTTGGTTTTATTAACTTCTATGGATTGGTTGACGTTTTCTGGTTTCTCTGGAATTCGAATGGCGTTTCTACTCCTCTTCCTTCTTGAGTTATAGACTTCGTTAGTTTCGCTTAAATTTTGAAATTTATTTCCTGTAGATTTGAAATTTTCCATTTTTTCTTGCTTGTATCTTCTTCGGTTGGTCTTGAAACGCGCTAATCTGGTGTTGGATTTTTAATAGCTTGTTTGGTTGTTTAGTTATTCAGCTTGTTGTTACTCTAATTGCCTTCGTTTGGTTTTCGGCGTTTCATTCCCCCTTTTAAAGCTCTTTTCATATCTCACATGGCATTACAATTTATTACACATATATATACCGTATTTTATCAATATTTCCCTTTTATTAATCTCCCTTGTATTTATTTTGAATTAATAAAGTTTTTTATTAATTTATTTTATTTTTACAAAACTATTTATTTATTTATATTGAACTTCGGCTTGATTATGCCCTATTATTGACTCTATTAAATGCTATTTTTTATGATTTAATTACATTTGAACTTTATGAGTTATTGGCCTTTTTATGCCTATGAATGACTTTACACTTTATTTTTTAGCTATTAAACTTTATAACTTTATATTTTTTATTACTTTATTTTCTTAACTCTTTTTAACTCTACAAATGACTCTACTTTGTTTTTGGATTTTATTCAAATTCTGCAAATTCAATTTGTTTACGCTTACATTTTTGTCTATAACTTTTTAACAAATTATCATAACAAACTTATTTTTATTACTCCTTGCTTATTTAACTCTCCTTTCAACATAAATCTAATAATAACAACTTTTTTTAATAAAATTACAAACCCCTACCTTTCTATGGTAACTAATTCCTATTAAATTTAGACAAGACTGGACAAGTCTATTCCTGTCAGTTCCTGCAAAGTTTTGGCTTGATTTTGTCGCTAATACATACGTCATAGTCTGCACTTATTCAACTACCACAATTTTATTTAATTCTTCAAAATTGTTAATAAATACTATTTTTACATTGGAAACAACCTTTTTTATCTTAACTTTGGGCTTTTTTGACACCCTTTAGCTTTAATATTTAATCTTTTGTTATATTGACTTTGAATTGATTTTAATTAATGTAATTAATTAATCCCAATTGGATCGGGCGATTGGCCGCTCCAATACGTAAACCCATTTTGTGTGTGCGTGTATCGTGTATATACAAAACTATATAGTGCTTTGAATGAACACACCATTTTACTGAGTGAAGTTTGTTTTACAGTTTTAATTTTTTCATCAAACAGGAAAATTCATCAGTAAACTTGATAAAAGTAAACATTTTTACTAAAATAATATTTGTCTGCATGTTGTAGTAAGTTTCAAAAAAAATTTTTCATCGTATTTTTATGAATAAATATAAATACTAGGATGTTTTATCAATAATAACTTAGCTAGGCTATGATAGTTTTTTACAGCTTAAAAGTTGCCAATTATTGCCTGACTCTTCTCATGATACAACGTATGGTGCTATACCTGGAATTTCTTGTATGCTCAATGGGAAAATGTCTACCACTGAAAGAGGGTTATAGTTATTAAGTAGGATATAACTCTAAGCTGCAATCATAATGCTTAATACTATTAAAAATTGTGCATAATTAATATCATTGTCCAATCCATAATCTTCTGCCTATAAAATCCTATCTTTTTTAGCCACTTTTCAATGCCTAATTACTTGAAATTCTTAACAGTTCTTTCACTTAATGTTAATCTGTTAAAAATATATAATTTTTCAAACTCAGTTTAAATCGGAAGGAATTTGAACTTGTACTAAACAGGAGAGATTGGTGGAGATTAGGTAAATTCATAAAGGTAACACGGAATTTTAGATGGGAATTAATAAATAAATTTTATTTGCAATTGAAACAGTAAACGAAAGCAAGGTTGGAGGCTTGGTTTACGTAATTCATGGGCGCTTGATTTTTTTTAAGGAAATAATTACTGTAAATCTATTAATATTTCAAATAATTTTAATTATATACAGTAGCTGGTGCTAAATTTATCAATTATGCAGTCAAAATGTATTTCACTTGGGATAATAAACTATGTCTCATGTGTATTGGATAGTGTGTGTAAGTTCATTGATGAATGTATGTATACATACGTAAGTGTGTAAGTGGGCCATAGTAAAATTTCTAATAATAATGTTTTTTGCCAACCCAGCAGACGGTCAAATGACTATTGTTGTACAGTGCTATAATTATTTTATTTTAGTTTGTATGGAATACATGTCTATATACATCACTAGTAACTAAAGTGGAAGTTTTTATGCGAAACAACACCAAGTACCAAAAAGTACTTCAAGTACAAATTATGAATGATATACCTTTTATCAAACTGCACTAGAATCACACAAACACTTAATTTTAGTTAAAAAATGTAATTTTTCTAGATCTAACCAGGGGTTTACTGCTTTTTATTATTTTTTTTACGTTTTGTTTTAACGTTGTACTAGACCATTCGCTCCCTCACACTCATTCAACACACGGTTCAAAATTTTATGTCCGCCAATCGCCAATTGAAAAGCTATCTCCACACTACAGTGTGTTGTGACTATGTTAGCCAACTACAGTAAAGTCTCTCACATTGTCCCTCAGCTCGGAATCGAAATTTTAACAATTTGGGAGCACCAGGACACCCTTTTGCCAGCTTTGCGGCACGCCTTTGATGTTCGGCGATCGCTGCGAACAATTACAAATAAGAGACCAATGGTCACAGTCGAGGCGGCCAAAACGTTTAAAAACAGCAATGCTTAATTTTTTATATTATTAAATATTTCGGCATGAAAAAGTTTATAACATGTTGATGAGATTGTTGTATTCATAATAATACCAAACATGATATAATTTGGACCACATTTAGTGATTAATACTTATCGAATAACCATATTTAATTTCACGATTAATGAATTTAAAAAATAAATATCCTAAGTGAGAGCTCAACACGGAATACATAAACAATGGCTGGATTTTATTCGCAAGACTTATAATGAATGGAGCAATGCTGATTGCCGAGTAGTAGAGATAAGACATCCTTATCTTCTATATATAAAAATGAATTGCTGTTCGTTAGTCTCGCTAAAACTCGAGAACGGCTGGACCGATTTGGCTAATTTTGGTCTTAAAATGTTTGCAGTAGTTCATAGAAGGTTTATACGCAAAGAAAAATTTGAAAAGTTTCCCGAAAAAGTTTCAAATTTGGAAGAAACTCAACAGCCTTACTGTATGAACTCAAAACCATAGCTTACAAAAACAGCTGTTCGTTTAAAAAGCTTAGTAACACGTTATGTTTGTTTACAATCATTACCATAGCAACATTACTTAGCAAATTTATAATCACTTTAATACTCTTCAAAACTAACAGTTTTTTAAGGTTAGATTGAAAAACTATAAACAAACACAAGGAAAAATCAACGAAAAATGCTTACAGAATTATAATTCAACTCAAACATTGGTTATTAGATATCTATATAGGCCTACTTAGAGATATGCTGTTTAAAATATTGTTTATATAAAATATATCATAGCTATGAATTTTTTAATACTTTTCAAAACATATTTTCGCTATCAATAATAATAATAACAAACAAATTATTTGACACCATGCATAACCATAAACATATACGAGTTTAAACATATTATATTGAAAACTAAACAAACAATCTGAATTAAACTAAGTGCCATTAAAATATCACATTCGTAGCTTTATTTTGATATATAATTGTATATTTAAATACTAAACAATATCTTATACTAATTAGGCCTATACATTTAAAATTACAAACTCTATTTGAACCAGTTTGTTACATCCTAAATTAACACGGATGTTACAAAGTGATTCAAATATCTTTTCTATGACCCCCAGCTAATTTAAACCCTCGCTAAGAAAGGGTTAAAAGAAATTCGAAATTTTAGGGCGGTTGGGGGGGGTCAAAGTTACTAAAAATCCCTATAAGAACGAATTGGAATGAAATGTGGTACGTAGCTTCCTTTTAGGCTGAAGGTGCTCGCAACATTGTCAATGAAATTAAGTGAAAGTCAAAATTAGTAAAAACTATAAATTAAAACGATATATTTAAAGCTTTTTCATGTTAGATAGTAGTTAACAGGAATACAATTTTCAGTGCTTTCTTAAATAGCGTAGCCTTTTTTTCATGACCACAGTAGGATACGCACGGGTATTCAACGAACACTTAAAAAGAATACAATTACGTCAAAAAGACTGAAAATACTAACAACCACGGGCAACGCCGTATGGGTCAGCTAGTTTATAAATATTATTTTTCAAGTTTGGACCTCGTTTTATTTAAAGCGCTGCATAAAAGTAATACTATTTGTAGTGAGATTTTAATCCTGTAAGAGCAATGTTAAATTAAAAACCATTTATTTTGTTTATTTTTTATTATAAAGTTGTTTACAAGGAATAATTTTAATCCAATCGCAATACACATCCGTTGGCAATTCATATTTTTTTAAATCCCTTTCATTTGTCATGTAATTGACATTTTTTAAGCACAAAGTTTAAACTTTCTTCCTAACACAATAAAAAATGTATAGTTAAAAGTAAATCGCAAGCCGGATCCGCAATTTTATAAATACTATTCAGTTTGTTTATTCGGCACTCAATTACAAAACATGGATTTACAAAATGGTTTGAAATGAGGCAATGTCAAAGCGCTCAGCTACAAGAAGTTGCACTCTTTAGGTACGGCTATAGAGTGAAGCACTGGAGTCGCCGGTTGCTTTCTCTTTTATTACTGGAGCAGACCCGTGAATAATAATAATTAAAATGTTACTTTCTTAATTTCTTATTTAAATAATTAAAATGTGATTAGGTTTACGGTCTTTTACCGAGGATTTAAATTTCTGATAAAGGCTATTGACTAAATAAGAACATTTTGCCAAATTTTTGCTTAAAATAGTGTGTCTATAAAATTTGCTATGTCCTATATACAAGTACATAAATAGTTACATATTCATATAATGTACTTTTCTTATAAAAGTAAGCATATTATCTGCACCCTTAAACTCACCAAATATACGTAAAGTAGGGGTTTTAGAAGTGAAAATTTCAAAAATTTTCTTGACCCGCTAACCGTCACTTCCGGCAGTGTTCGGGTACTGGAAAAATTACGAGTAAATCCCTGGATCTAACCTATGAGCAACGGAGCTACTATCAGAGCACTGCAATGCATTGTTGTACGTACAATACTAATGGAATCAAGTAGTGAATGACTACAATAAAGAGTCACTTTACAGACGTAAAGCATAAAAACATCATTTTGTAATGCAGTATGATAAAAACTATTTTAATGCAGTATTATAAGAACTATTTTATTTCTAATAGGCCTACCATAATCGTGTATATTACTATAATAGTGATGATAAGGTTGCGAGATGGCGAATTGAACTAGCACCCTATATGATTTTGATATCGTATATAGACCAGGTATAGAAAACATCAAGGCCGATACATTATCTCGAGTTTGTGGCGCTAAGGAGAGTCGTGATCAGCTCTACATCAGGCTCTCTGCCAACCTGGAGTAACCAGGTCAAAAGACATCAACACGGTGTGCCATATGTTCTGCTTAGTGGCTAGTAGTAATCTGCCGCCCCTACACTGAGAAATATTTTAGGTAAATATTACTCTAAACCATGGCTATCATGGGATAAATACATGTTCGGAGTTTTTACATTTGACAAGTGTAAGCAATATCATTTACACTGCAGATTGATCTGAACCGAGGATAATATTTATATATTGTCAAGTTAATCTTTACATGAGTAAGGTATAATTTTTTCTCTTGTTAGATGGAAAAAATCCTTATGCGCATCTTGTCCCACGATTATCTTAGATTTAGGGTAATTTTAATCCAAAGAACTCTCTCTGGTAGTCGACGAGGTTCAGCACCTCACACCTTGTTTGGCCGTTTGGGAGAAGAAACATCTTTCTGCTAGCCCATGCCCATTACTATCTACTTTCTTCCTATTTTATTTTACACTTCCTTTGAATTATTTTTATATTGACAAAATTTTAACACACTCACACATTTTAGGCAAACGAATTTTTTTTATCATGTGTATAAACGAAACCTCAATATTCTCAATACAAAATCTCTATAGCTTTCTCTTTAATAAACCTAAACATGAGAAATTAACAAAATAAATGTAAATCAAGTTAATATACACATATTTAATATTGTTTGTATTTTATTGATTGTCAGTTTTATAATACATTATTACACTGAGGTGCCAAAAAACCTTCATAAAAGAAAACATAATAGTTTGATGGTGCTATAAATGTGTACGTTATTTTAATAATGTCCTCTCAAGAAATACTCATAACAACTACGACTTAACTCTTATACTAAATAATTACAATAAACATTTTGGTGGTAAAGATATTTAAGCCTAGGTCAAGTGTTTAAGAATCTATAATATTATAAGAATCCAAATTTGTTGCTATATTTTCTGATTCAATAGTTCAATCTGCTATATCCCTTGAATGTGCCTCAGTTATTGTAGATCTTAATGACAACATCATTAAGTAGTTTTTTAATCTTCTCAGAACGGAGAAGGATTGTTCAGCTACGTAGTTAGACAAGTATTGTCAAAAACTATTTTAATACGATGTCATCATAAGGATATATGTTTTGGAGTTGGTTATAATGCAACACTTTATACAGTTTAAGAATTCTTTAAAAAAAAGAACTAAAGAAATGTAAAATCTAATTCACAAATTCTTCCGATTCTAGCAAATCTTTATTATACAAAGTATACAATTTCATACTGTTTTCTTTAAGCGAGTTCGTGTCAAGATCTTTTTTACAATTACAGGAGGCTGTATACTAAGCTAAATAAAAGTATTTTTTCTGCATTCAAATTTGCCACCATGGGCTGCAGCCCCTGGAGCCCCCCCCCCCCCAAATCCGCCACTGTCTGCGGTGAAACTTAGATTCTGTAAATACCAAGGTCAGTCAGCTCTTCAAATCTACGACACCTATGGAAAGACTAAAAATAAACCGTAAAGTGTCTCTCTTCTGGCAGAATAGGGATTTGGTGATAAGCGTCTTTTAAATCATTAGAACTAAATACTGTGTAATTAGCAACCTTTCTTACTACACAATCTACATGCAGCAAAGTATACTTATTTATAATCAAAAAATAATCTTCTTTTATAATTGCCGTTTCTAGTCACTATATACTACTTGCGCACACCATGGAGACATACTGTCTGTAATGATTTTTTCTGACAGCAGTTTAGAAACTGCGGGGTTTGATGAACTGAGGGGGTCTTGCTTGGAATATCGCCTCGATCTAGTAGCTCTATAGGTTTACAGTCTGGGAATGGATTGCCAAATAACTTATAAGGCTGCACAAGGGCTGGGGCAGCATTACAAATCTAAAGAGTGTCACGATTGCCACCAAATGACGTACCAATCATAGAATGTAATTTCATTACATCATGTCCTATGAGAACATCAGCACACAGCTCATTAAGAACAGAAAGTTTAAGGTTTAGATAATCATGTTTCGCCAGTCTAAGTATACAACCCTCAAGCTGAGAAGTCAGGGATGTTGAGGCCATTGATACCTATTTCTGGGTATATTTTAACATTATTAATTTTAGCAAAATTCTTAGTTATATAACTACAAGAACTTTCTGTATCATTTGTCTAGAGCTTTGGCTAGTGGTAGCCTATGCTGTCAATTGAGGCTATTTAGAAGATTCTGTCTTTTTGTTTATAAAGTCTTGAATTGGCTTACTTGGGCTAGATTTACACACCTGACCATATAGTGGTCTATCTTATTACACTTGCTGCTCTAGCTGGGCACTTAGTTCTAGGGTACTTGTTATATCCACAGAAATATCATTTACTTAAATATTTAGGTACAGAAACTGATAATAGGTCTTTCGAGTTCTGTGGACAATTTATTTGGCTTGATTCTACTATAGGAATAGGACCAGCTCTCAATTCAATGTTAGGTTTATAGTTATTTGAATTACTTATGTCTATTAACCCTTTCCACTTGAATTACTGGTGACCTAGTGTTGCTATCAGGTCAGATTAATTTTGAGCAAATATTGCACTGTAACAATCATGTTTATTAAAAAAAAAAGTATTTCTGTCAGTTCTAAAAGGCTGATTTTTTTTTGTAGTTTCTTCTATGACTGAAGTATAGATTGGTATGAAAAAAAAAACATATTTTTATTTTCAAGTACATATGTTTTTAATTTTTATTTATTGAAAAAAATATAAATTTGTAACAAAAAACCGAAATAAACAAGAATTTTGGAAAAATTTTCAATGGGAAGACCTATATTTGTTGCTTGTTTTTTGTTGTCTATAACATTATAAACAAAATTAAGAGGTTTACACATGTTTTAGACACAATAATAAATTATCAAAAAAATTTAATTGAAAAATAAGTTTTTTGTAAAAAATTAGTTTATATGAAAACAATTAGTTTTGATACCAACTTGTACGAAATTGCCTCAACTATTTATTATATTGATTAACAACAGTATTATGTAGATCAAAACTAGTAAGAAAAGCTTTTATCAACACTGATTGGTAATATTTTAATCACTCAGGTTCGAAACAAAAGTTCCGTCGCCTCTAACATCATTTTGTAACAAACTGCCGTCGTCTTCGTACATTGTATTTCACAACAATCATTATTTTTATAAAAAGAACAATATTCAAAAATAAACTGTAAAATAACTCACGATAACCTAGTACAACAAAACTAAACAACGCGTAAGCTCACTAAAACACCGCGTAGTAAGTAGGAACCAAACAACAGCGAGAGCAGACAGCTGTTTACAGACCGGCCAAAGACATTACATTTTCTAAGATTTATTTACCACAGAAACTGAACTCAAATGGTCCTAAAAAAATTCCACAGATATCAGCACATCTCATACTTCAACAATAGCGGTCATCAAAGTAACTACGTCTGTTCAAATGTAATCAAAGAACGTTATCATAGCGAGTTCGGGGCTTGCCCGACATAGGTGTTCGTGCGGATTAGTAGGGTACGGGGCTGCCCCGACACTCGAGTATAAAGGGTTAATGTAGGACCTAGCTGTATAGGCCTACTGCAAATAGAACACTGAGTATACTGTTCCGATTGATTAGAGGCAGTTTCTGCTACAATGGAATCCTCTAGTGTAGTAATATTACTCTCCAAAGTACTCTGTCAAATGTGAGGGGATAGTAGTCCACTGATAGTAGCAACACTGTGACACTTTTAAATTCACAATCTTTACTCATTAACCGCAGAGTCTGAACACATTGCAAGATTGACTCGCCTAAATGTTGCTTTCAAGTGGATAGTTGGTACCTGGAAAATATTTAATTTTTCTTTTTCTTATAAATTCCATTTAGAATTGATATATAGCTTCTTCAAAAGTCTTACATTAATTACTTATAAATTCATATGATAAAAAGTTTATTAGTAGGCCTATCTTGAATTTATCACAGTTATTTATATATTCTATTGTCTGTAGAAAATTTGTAAAGTACAAATCCCGGGTAGCCCCCTCCTAGAAAATATCATATGGGCGCTCTTGACAATAGACCTCTTCTTAAGGTCTAGTTTACAAAAATAGAATAAAAACTTGACCATCTAGCTTGTCCTTATTTTTGATGACTTAATTCCGTTAATAATGTGGATAAGTCAATGTCTAACTGAATCTATATTCCCTTGTTTAGAAGCAAAAGCTAGGGAGGAAAGTATCTGTCCTTAACAGGGATGCAGTGGATGTAACCTGGTATGTTGGAGTTATTTTAATTGGACTTTTGGCGCAAATTACTATTCGACCCTTGGCTGACCTACAGCAACAGAAATGCAAGAATAATAAAAAAAATAGCCTAAAGTTCTAACTTATAATCTTTAGTCCATAGTATGTTTACCTATATTCAATATTTAACAGTAGAATGTAAAAAAAACATCATCTGCAAAAATATCAGCCGAGGCTTGAATAGTAAATTTATGCCGAACTTTTTAATAGTTAAAATTGCTTTAAGGTTGTGCATATTTCAATGATTACTAATTCTTTTTTAGTAATAATTAATTGGTAATACAAACTAAAGAATCTTGAATAGTTAAAAAGTTAATTATTGTAAACAATACAATCACATACTAGTAGGTCATTACAGTGTAGGCTTATTAGATTTTGTGCATGTTTTATATAATTTAAATAAATAAAACATAAATAAATAATTGCATCGTTTTTTGAATATTGCATTAATCAAAATGTTATGGGAAAACTCCTATAATATAATATAGGAGTTGGGAAAAAAGCAGAGAACCATGGAAACTGTTCCACTGTAGTAAGTTATAAAGTATTCATTGTAAAAACTGTTTCATTCAGTTTGTGTTTTACTGTTTCAAGTCAAGATATAAATATTTATTTGGGCCTGCTTCAAACAAAATTAAGCTAATCTTTATTATATACTGAATTATTAGATCTACCTAACCTAACAAGATGGCATCAGCCTAGTTACCTATGCATTTGTTCAAAGAAAGCATTAAATATTATAGCTTTCAAATGTACGGTATATGAATTAGCTAGAACTTTCAATATAATATATTATAACTCATTCAAAATTCATCATTCCAGTGTAAAGTAACAAAATTAAATTTTAAAAATAATTGTAATATTTTAAATAAAGGTTTAAATAATGATACCATTTATTTCTTTATAAATATTTACAATACTGATAAAATAAACAGCATTTTCACAAATTTTACTAAAACTAAATTAAGTAAATAGACATTATGTTATTTTAAGTAACATTTAAATAAAATTCAAAATATTAGGTTATGGCTTGAGGTAAAAATGTAAACAAAAAACAATGTTGAAAGAAATCAGCTGCTGACGGCTGTAATTTTGTCCATCAGAACAGAATTGTTTTACTTGATAAACAAATTGCATTGTCTCTAGTAGTAATATACAATATCATACATTCGTTTAAATTATATAAGACTGATAATAAAAACGGTACCTTAGCAAATATGATAAAATAAATGCAGTACTGTATTTCGTAGTTACAGAAACGAGGCTATTTCCATGTACATAATATAATAATTTTAATAAAAACATATCACTTACTATTTTTTAAAAGAGTGGCTATATTATAAATAAAAAAAGATACATACCGGTACTGAAATAATTGATAATGATTTTTTGTGTTGCAAATAACATTTTTGAAAAATGTTTACCATGGTAAAGCCAATTAATATTTTTTTTATTTATTTCATCAAAAAATAATTAAATGTATACAGAGTGAATGTATTCCGATTGAACCAAAACACTCAAAACTCCAGGTAGTAACGTTAGTCATAAAGCACATCATTAAAAAGGTTTAAAAAAACAAACATTTTTTGTATTTAAAGTTTGACTTTATTTCTAACCGTTTCAAAAAAATTTGCGTCTCGGGAACTTATTTTGCGCAGGGGGTTCTGATTTACCCGGTATAATATTTTGTTACTCACTTAGATAAATTATTAGTTTTTGTTTTATATTTGCAGAAAACTCCTGTAATTTGTAAAAATTCATTAGAATGTAACTCTTTTACTTTTCTGGAACATAATGTCTCGTTAATACAAATCTAATGATAATAATTAATGTGTCACTATATACCGTGATACAAAATTGCAGGCAACAACAGTGTATAAAAGATTTAGATGGCAGTGTTGTCTTTTTACCAACAAAGGCGTCAACTAGTTAGTTTTAAAATGCCTAAATATACATTTATTTCTTAAAACGTTTAAAGTTTACTGACTCAGAATTCAACTTACGAAAAAATAATAAGAAATAACGGAAGAGTTAAATGAGCTAACACTGGTGGTATTACTTAGGAATCCGACAAACATAATATTGTAATACCAACATAGTACCAAACTTTCAACATTTAGCCTAGAACAGATTGCATACAAAATGTGCTATAATAAACTTATTTGATCAGGGTAAGTATAAGCTATTTTGTAAAAATTAAGATACTATTTTTTTATTTTACAACCTTTGAAATCAATATTTTCTTGGTAAATAGGAGTATATGTAATTTTGGTTTTGAATTAAATATTTAATTGATCTTAACTTATTAAAATAGCCTAGCCTAAATAAGTTAGGCTAATTATCTTGGCTAGTGTGTGTAATAATCGGATTACTTAAAATTGTACATGTTTATGTTTACACTGTGTACCTCTATGATAATATTTAGGACTGTACTTCATTTTTGCTAGAAAAATAGTAAAATTATTCACAAATTAGACTCATAGAATTTAAAACTTTAACACAATTATAAGTCTATACAAATGTATATAGCCAATATGTGACAAGATATGGGAAAGGGGCCTTATCTTTATCCAGTTTGTGTTCAGAATAATTTTCAACACTGTTTTGTCATAATCCTTCAAACTTCAAAGCTCATCTATAATAAATATAATTTCCGTTGTATATAAACATAACCTATTTAATCCTGTAAGACATAAATTGTACACTGGATGGTTTACTTGGAAAAGACTAATTACAGCTTTAAATTTCAAGAGTATGAAATCTAGGTACCTACCTTTGTATTTTTAGAATGATTGTTTAACAAAATAAATGAACAAGTAGACAGGGTGAATTATTTGAATGTTTAATCTTTTGAATGCTTTTTATTTATTAGAGAGATTAGTTAGGCCTAGCCTAGAACATTACCCATTTCAGCTTGACTTTTACTTGGACGATACCGATAATGAAATTAATTATAGAAATGTGTTTGTGTATACAGATCAAATTATAAATATAAAAATATTGCCTACAATTGTTAATAACATAGACCAACCTAGAGATGGAAACATCCATTTATATTTAATGTCCAAAACAGTAGCCTATCTATGTAGGTACTGTATTATTTATTTTATTAATGTAATCTTGCTTCACGACAGTAAAGTTAGCACACTGCCATTACCGAGACTTCTTCTAGTATCTTCTTGGTATCTTGTACAGTATGCAGTGACAGCTATTAGTAAACAAGAAATAGTCAAGTTTTACAACTTTTTGGCATAAACATTTTACTGTTTTTATATTCTACAGTCTGTTTATGAAAACAATTATAACAGATAATCTATGTAATAATAAGGATTGTTTAGACGGAGAAAATATAAGGTAATTAATTTATAATAATTACATAACTTTATCTGTTTATAAAGTGTATTTTGATACAGTAACATGATTTAATATTTTTGCTTGTTCTACTTTCGTTATTATAATGTAAATGTTATTTATTCATGGTAAATAGTTCGTAATTTTGTTATTGTTGTTAAAATTTTAAATGTGTATTTCTGTAGTTTTTAAGTAGCCTATATTGAAATAACATGTGTGAAATTTTAGCATCAACCATAGTGAAAACAGTAAATGAAATGTCTAAAATAGATCAAGAATTTTATAAAGTCTAAAAAATGCTATTGAAATACTTTCAATAAAAATTTTAATGCTAAAAAATGTAAGGTTTTGAAAAAAAGCCAGGGTTATTAAAAAAGAAAGGAATTCATATTTTTCATGCAAAACAGTCTGTGAAAGACGGAATAACTTCATACAGAGTTGATTTCAAAATTGTATTTTCATTAATGTTTTATGCACATTTGTTATGTGAGGGTTATCAAAACTGAAGGTATATTCTTGCTGATCTGAAGCTGTGGAATTCTCAACCTCAACAATACAGTGTCTTAATACTCAAGGAACTAAGAAACAATATTGATCTTTCATGTAACCACTCCAGTTATAATCCCAAGAAAGTAAGTAAGGTGCCTGGGAAGATTAAGGTATGTTGATTTTAATTCAATATCTTGTAGTAGTGACATTTTGTTTTAAAACTATTTTAATCGCTCAGCGTTTGTGGATTATAACTTTTTGTTTATTAGCATAGTTTTGTGTTAAATTTGTGATATGTATTTTGATGATAGTGGAGAAAAAATATCAAAAAAAAATAAACTTGATAATGGCTAAATAGCCAAATGGCCATTTCGTAAACTATTGATGATTGTAGTTGGATTTCAACTAACAAAATATTTGAAATTTAAAGCAATTCAGGTAAAGCTAGAGAACTGAAGGAGTGTCAAAGCTTAATATTTTAAAGTAGGTATCTCTCTTGAGGTTTGTTTTTTGTATATGACAAGATGCATGTCACTGCATGGGCGCCCATACCTGGGGGGCAGATGGAAAAAGAAAATGTACATATTATTAGTTAGAGTCGGGAAATTTCTAATAGAATTATTTAAAAGACAACATTAACTAGAAGTGGTTAAGCACAAGAATATTGTTTAACCTTCATGCGTTCGCGCCACATTAGCGTTCGCGCGGGCGGTTAGTTGACCGCCCACGTTTTTTCAAGATTATCAAACATTTTTCTGTACTTTTTTTTAATGATTCACTGACATAAAATCAAAGGAACTCTAATAAAACTAGGCAAACAATTTTTTGATTAAAATTATTTATTTAAACAACTTAGGCCTACAGTTAGCATAACATACACAATTTCTTGACTAAAAAATAATTTTGGGTTAATTTTTCCGGCTGAAATATATTTTTTGAAACTATAATATACACAATTATAATGGACACATAAAGATTTCAATCTGGAAACATAAAGAACTAAATTTGTGACATAAATAAAAAAAATCTATTTGAAAAAAGTATATAACTTGTCACTTGTAAAATATAATCAACTTATGAGTACGTGGCACAAAAACTAAATATAAAAAAGGAATTGTTTGGATAAAAGTTGGCCTTTGGCATATAAAAATATATTTAACACGGTAAAAATTAAAAAAAGAAAGTAAAAAATTATAAAATTTGTAGTAGGTATAATTTTAATTTAGAATATAGTTCTGTTCAGTCTGTTTCCATTTCTTCGTTCTTAGTCTCCTGGCAAGTATCACACTTTACTTTAGTGGTTGAGTGCTTTAGGCATACGTTTCTTCCACATTCCCGCCTGGTTTTGATGTTTTGATAATATTACTTACATTGTGCTCTGATGTGTTAAGTAAAGTTTTTTCGACTTTCGCAAGCCTTTCACTTGACGGCCAATATGACGAAAAATATTTCATTTAGCATTCGCGCGACTGTCACTAGACCGCCCAACCTTAGGTCTCCAAGTTTGAAACTGTACTGAGTAGGATGAGGGGGGTAGGTAAATCTAATTTGTGCCGGAACTAGTAGCAATAAGTGTAACTAAAGAATACATGCCCCTCCCACCTCAACCAATGTTCACTGATGGACGTGTCATTGGAAATTCTAAAAAGGCGGTCACTTGACCGCCCACGCGAACGCATGAAGGTTAAATGTTATGTACAGTTTCATTTACTTATTTAATTGTTTACAAGAGTTCAAGCATGAGCTGCTTGGTCTCAAGGCGTGGTGTAGCTTTGTGTATTCATTGAAAAGGTATAGGCTGAATGATGTGTGGGTTAATATTTCTCCTAAATAGCCAAATAGGGTTCCCAACCTTTAAAAGTTTTCCGGGGAGGTCAAAAATTTCCCTGACCCTCTTTTACCTAAGGAAGGGCTGAGGTACTAATTAATCAACATACACTTGGTCTACAAAAAATCATATGGGGGCCTAGTGTCACTGCAACTATCAATGAAAACTAAAGTTAATTTAGTGGCACGAGAAATTAATGCCATGTGCTCCACATTCGTAAAAAACTAATTGTCCACCATTTTATATTTGTTGTTACTTGACTTGCACTGGATAATGTCATAGAAAAGAAATTTCACATCAATCTGAAAACTTCACTAACGTCACATTGTCTTGATGTTAAAATGTTGTGATGAGAAAACCAACCTATTAAGTATTTTAACTTCTGTCCATAACAACACTGTTTGATGTTTTATGATATGTTAATAGCGCCATATTTTATTGAATACACACAATGGTATATTTTATTACAGTAAAGTGTGTATTAAGGGTCGGCTCTAGCTGTCGGCAATTTTGGCTGACACTCCATAAGACCAATGTTAAATTAAAATCCAAATTTTTCCTTTATTTTTGATCTGAAAATTATAAACGATATGTCATTTTAAAGCTATGGTCAATATGCATGCAAATGGCTTTTTAAAAATTAAGAAAAATATTTTGTTTAGTATTTATTAACAATTTAAAACATTGATTTTTAATATTTTTTATGTTGTCACTATTAATTATAGCGAAAAACTACCAAGCCATTCGCCTGAAGAATTTCGTCCCCAAGATTTTGGTATTTTTTTTAAAACGCTATTTGAACAATTGCGGGTTTTAAATGGATTTAGGCTGAGCAATGTCCGTGAAACCTACCGCCGCTATAGGGTGATTTTAAATATTTTTTACGTTGTAACTATTAATTATAGCGAAAAATTACCAAGCCATTCGGATGAAGAATTTTGTCCCCAAGAGTTTGGTATTTTTTTAAAAACGTTATTTGAATAATTGCGGGTTTTGAATGGATTTAGGATGAGCAATGTCCGCGTAACCTACCGCCGCTATAGGGAGTCGCAGGTTGCTTTCTGTTTTACTAGAGCCGACCCTTAAGGCTTGATTGCACCAACCAAGGTTAGTTAATCAAGCATCTTCATGATACATTTCAGTACTCCTAGCCTCCAGGATTGTATAACAATTACAAAAGTTATTACCTTATTATGCTCCATTACAGTAGTACTTATTTGTAATGGTTTATTGGATAACCGGTTTCGACATCTGTAACGTCATCATCAGATCACTTAAAACACAGTCACTTTAATAAATACACACAAATGAAAAACTTTAACATCTTCATCAAACTGGACTCTTATTCATTTTGGTTTAGTTCTGTAATAGGTTTTAAACAGCTGACTATGGTTCTTCTAAAAGAATTGATTAAACATTACGTTGAACCCAAATAAAATCACTCTGAAAGAGAAATTTGTTTACCAAGTTATGAAAATGGCAGCATTAAGAAAGACAACACTAACAAAGGGCAAGAGTAACCTAAGAATGGAATGAGGAATTGCCATAAAATCAATGATCATAATTTACTATCAAAAACGAGAAAACTGGAACTAGATGGAAAAAGTATATTTTAAGGTAGATGGAAAATAGTTGCTACTCAAATGTATGCTGACATTGTCATCAGCTGAGGCTGGACTCACAAACTAAGGTAGGTGACAATTTGTTTATTAAATCTGGAAGTTGAAGTATGTTATTGTTCACAATATCTCTCCTGCTGTGGTTGGGTTTTACTTTAACTGGTGAATAATACTATAAAATGTGAAAGTTGGAAAGGTTTTATGTAACTCTCTGTTATGTACAAAACTAGGGAGAGAGCCCCTTCGTTAAGCTGCAAACTATTTTGTTACCCTGTTGTAGGCCTGATTTCAAAATCAATTAAGCTTTTATAACTTAAAAGTACAAACATCAAAACAATATTTATTTTCAAAGTTCAAAATAAGCTCTCAAACATTTGTTTCATACAGTACTAGTGGATTGCAGTGACAATTATAGTGAGACCTGAGGTAGTGAGTATTATATGAGCACAGATCATTGTCCTTGGAACTCGTTTTGGGGTGTCATCAAACATTTTATATGTGTTCGCACTCTCAACAGCCACATTTTAATTCCGATTTGGTACACACATTGGATGTCTAAGTCACTCAGATGAGTTCATTAGCCAAAAAGTCAGGAGAAAGCCTCTTATATATATATATGTAGATTTGGGATGTGTCTGTCCCTAAGTTTTATTTTGTATATTACAACTTTGCTAGTTTAAAAATGTGTATTACTGCAATATGTTTTTAAGGTTATTCTCTTTGATCAATGGGAGTTTTCAGTTGTTGGCTTCAAGTCTGCAGAGCATTCAATTACTGAATGTCGTAGGGTTTGGATAACATTTTGGGGAGAAAGTATTGTTTTATCAGATAAAGTTTGTCGTTTGTTTTAGCGTGTCGGAATCTGAGTCTGCATATTGTTGTTATGTTCAATCAATTTTATTTTATTTAGTTAAACCATGGAATGTTTTCTATTTTATTGTTTGTGTGTTTGCACCCATGTGCCTCGTTAGTTTCATTTGCTGTTTGTTCAAAAAGATTTGTATAGGGTAGTATTTCTTTGATTGTTTTATGTAATTGCCAATTGGTTGGTAAAATCTTGATCTATTCTTGCTTTACCAGCTGACATGTACATTTTTCTGTTTTCTGTTATTGTTTTACGACCAGATTGTATTACAAAGGATTTGACATTATTTTCTGTTATTTATTTAATTATGTTGGATATTAAATTGCATCCTTCTCCATATAAAAATACTGTAATTTGCATCATGCATGTCCCAGTATAGAGGCTTGTATTTAGATTTCTGTGTATATACATTTTATGGTTTAATTTTTGATTGATTGTAATGCTTTATTGTATAGCATAAGTTTCAACAGTATATTTTGATGTTATGGGATATAGTTTATGTTTTTTTCCTGTTTACATTGTTGGGATAAGGGAAGCCCCAATTCCTGAGGGGCCTTTTGAACCATCTGTGAATATTTAAAAATGAGTTTTATAGGTTATGTTCATGATGTTTAGGAAAGTCTAATCAAATTAATTTGTAAATTTTTTAGTAGATAATCTCAGGTCTATAGTTGGGTTGTAAATTAGGTTTAATATTTTAGGTACAGGAATTTCGAATTAATAGGAATATACATTTGGAATAAGTTAAAATTTACCATACATTTTTAAAAAAATGTATGTATATGGGCAGGTTTTTTTCTCCCAAGTTCTACTAGTTCTGGGTTTTGATCAGTTGATAC
>JAGFPH010000385.1:218015-236293 GCA_018207615.1 Philaenus spumarius | reverse complement strand
TTTTTATACAGGAATAAGGTGTTAAATAAAAGTATAAAATTGATGAATTTTATGGGTAAATGTGAAACACGGGAGGTGGAAACATTGTTCATGGAAGTCACAATTTTGTAAAATAAAAAAATGTTAAAGTTATAAAGAGTTAAAGTTATATGAAATTCTCAAATTTCATCAAAATTAAATGAAAAAGATATTTTTGAAAAGCGTAAGAAAAATTGAATAAAAAATGTTAAATAACAAATTAAGGAATTTTTGGTATTTTAAAAGTTAGAGATAATTGTTAAAGTTTGAAGGTGAAAAAGCACCATAAAAAATGAAAAAGGGAAAATGAAAAAGTAAACAAGTTGTAAAGAAGTAAAAGTTTTATAAGATAAAAAGTTTATAAATTGTTAATTAATTAAAATAATAGGTGAGAAAGTTCATACCTATATTTGCTAAAAATAGAATGAAAAAGGTGGTTAAAATAATAACATAGTGTTAAGAAGGTAGTAAGGGTATAAAATTGTAAATCTCAATCGAAAGTATCAATTTTAAAGTTAAAATTCAAATTCAAAAGTAAATGTTAAATTTGGCAAATTTTGCAAGTCCCAAAAACAGAAGAAAAATCTTCGGACAGAATGGAAATTTTGGCTAATATATCATAAAATAATAACCAACATAGAAGAAAAAAGAAAAAAGATTTTCCTTCAAAACCAGAAAAGTTTTCGCGAGGAAAAACCGCGGAATACGCGAGGCAGCGCCATAAGCGAACCAAACGTAGTACGACCATCACTCAAGTTTGAGAAGAAAGGAAAATGTATCAGGAATACGATTACGAAAACCGCAAGTTCATAAAAGCAGTTAAAGGAAAACTACGAGGAAAATACGTAAGACAATAGGAGAAAATGTTAGGAGGGGAGATCTAGATTAGCTGATGGCAAGGCCTAACGAAGAAGTTAGTGGGGGTAGTACCAACCTAAAACTTAAAGAAATGAATGCAAGTTGCATGGCAAGATATCGAACAAGGAATAGAAAAATAAGAAAGGCAGTTGGTACTCGGAAGGCGGCAAAGGAGGCTATATAAGCGGAGTACAGCGGGAGCCGCGCAGCTCGGATCTAGCTAACGACCTATCTCAGCTAACGATCTATCGCTCTATCTATCGCTCTCTCATCTCATCTCTCTCACTCTTTGAGTTTTTTCATTAGATCGACGTTGTTAGACGGATCTGCGATGTTATAGTAACGTACTTAGAAGCAGTGTTTTATAAAGACAGCAGTAAGATATGTGTCAATCAAACAGTGAACATTTTAATTAATTATAATATTATGCGATATAATATTTCAAGTAACATTTCTCATTAAAGTTTTATCAAACGTAAATACGAGTTAAATGAACAAAGACAGTGTAAAATCAGTTAGTATTACAGACAGTGAAAAAACGGTTGAACAGTTTGAGTGAATTACGCTATAGTTAATTATATAGCGGGCGCGTCAAAAAATCTATAAATGACGTAGTCTACAGGAATCACAGGACTGATGTAATGACAATAACTGGAACCACACATGGACTTTGAAGGACTACTGGAATAAGAAGCGGAAACCAAATCAGGGAAGGCGTTAAACCAAATCAGGGAAAACGTTAGAAGACATCAGGGAAAGTCAAACCAGGAAAAGCTGAGACCACGAGAGACGTTCAACCGCACCAACGATAACCGGACTTCAGGGAAGCTGTATTTCAATCAACATTCTTGGGAAAGGTGTTCAGAGTCCAGGGTCGCAGTAATAAAAGGTCTGTCAGAAAAGTTACGATATCCCTTATTAAAATATTGCCTGAGTTAAATTTAAATAATTATTGATACTGGGTTGAGATAAAAAATTAGGTTTTTCAAAATATAAAATTATTAATCTTGTAAATTAAATATATAAAATCATTTTCATAATTAAATAATTAAATAATAAATATTAAAAAAGAAGGAATAATTAAGTATAAAGGAATAATAAATGGTTCTACCTAAAAGAGTTAAAATTTATGTAAATAGTAAATTTAGTTTAAAATTTAGGTTTTTGTAGTGGAAAGAACCACAGAGTATTTTGAGTTTTTTATTGAATAAATTTTCTTTTGATTTCAATTAATATAATTAATTTACCTTGTTCAAGAGATTCCTATTATCTAAGTATCCTATATGATAAGTTGTTTTCAGTGTATGATCAATATTGAAGGGCGGAAACGCAAAGTTGGCATTTCCAACGAAATTTCACAAAGCACAAATAATTTAATTATTCTAGGTAAAGTTCCACTGTTCTCACTCCTCAGAGATTGTCAAATAAATATAATATTAATTACTGAGCTGAGCAAATTTAAAGTTAATAGTAACTTGAATAACTGGAAGGAATTTAATAAAATATTTTTATTTAAGGTGACTATAGGCATAGTTATCTTAACCAGAGTTATATCACCTAGGCTATTAAAATTAATTTGCCTTAAACTTCCAGTAGGTGATATAATCTCTTTATTCTGTAACAAAGTAGGGAAATCCTACAGACAGACAATAGCGTCGGGGCTACATTGCAGAGGTGGCTCCCGAACGTCATAAAAAAGGTCTGTCGTTGCAGGGTTGACGTCGCAACGCGGGGACAAAAGGAAAACAAACTTCCTCCCCCAGCGTCGTGCAACTCGTGCGTCGTTGCAGAGTATATCTTATTCTTCATATTATTTTCATTTGGTGGCAAGAATTATGTGGACCAATCACAGTGTTTCGTGGGAGGAGCTTACATAAATGAAATATCCGCCTACGATTAAATTTTGTCGGTCGGGGCTTCGGTTTTATATTTATAATAGCTTATCGGCGTTTATTTTAGATTTAGACCAAAGACATTTGAGATGTAAACAATTGGTTCTTTTATAGGCCTGGTTTAATTTTCTAATAAGAATGTATTTTTCTTGTAATCGGATTTATTCTGCCAACTTCTCTTCGATTTGTAATTAGATAGGCCTAGTTTCTCTTTGCGTTTGCAGAATTTAGTTTTGAATATTTTTGATGTAGGAAATGTAGGTTGTAATAGTACATCTCCATTATTTCAGATAAACTTTAAATACATATAAAGCAATCCTAATTCCTAATTCAAAACCTATAATAATAATAAAATTGCAAGACAAATTTAAATTCCCGATCGAAACAGCCGATAACATAATGAAATACAAAGAATGGAACCATACAGAGCGATCTTGCGGATAATAACGGAACTAACACGCACGAATGCAACAGATATTTCAGAAGCCTTACGAAACGAAAGAAAACCAATAATATTTTTTGTTAACGAATATAAACTAATAACTTAACGCCATTTATATAAAGAGCATAAAATTCTGCAACTAAAATTACCAAATAGGCCAATTATAAGACATTCCACAATTTAAAATAAATTAATAACACATTCACCACGGCAATTTACACTGTAACAGCTGACGAATTTAATATAACAAAATCCGTGACTACGGTAACATTGTACTTAAATTGATACACACACAAATTAAAAAAATAAGTGGAAATAATTTCTAGATATTTATGTATAATAATAAAACCCATTTTTAAATCAAATCAAAATTTATTCTATAAATAAAATGACCAAGACTCAACTGACGGCAGACGGCCAAACAACAAGGAGAAGAAGAAACGAGTAAAAAAAAAAACGACCAACCGGAACGCAGAATTTGCAACAAAGCCTAAATTAAAAACATCTGTAAAAAGGGGAGTTCTGAGAAAAAGGCCATACCAGGAGGGTTACAAAAATTGTATTCTAAGGCTTGACGATAAGAAGAAACCTAAAGAAGAAGCGAAGAGAATACATCTTTTGAAGTGTTTTAAAACAACTATCAAGACATCATCTACGGTGGTGAGAGAATAACAATTAGATTTTGAACTATTTGTGATAATGCCAGAATTTCATTAGTTTTTTTTTTTATCTGCCTGACTATAACCTCACATTCTGAGAACATTTCATTATAAATATTCTAATTATTATTCAGAACATTCTCAATATTTTAATTGTATTTTTTTTATGTGTTTGTTAAATATTTTGATTGAATATCGGGTCCACGGACACCAGCCCCGAGATTAAAATTTTTCTTGTTAACGAGCCAATTTTAGGCCGTAAATGATTTATCTTTATTTGTTCAAATAGATAAGTATATCGTTATCAAATTAATAAATAATAATTCGTTTGTTCTTATTATTATTGCTTTTCATTTATTAAAAGTTAAGTTGAAGATAAATAAACAAAAGGAAGTTCAGTATATAAATTATACAAGGTCTACAGATTTGTTTTGTAATTTTATTTTAATGAATTCGAGTTGAAAGTCGTGATTTGATCGTACCTTTTCGTTGTAGTATTTCGTGTTGCGCATAATTGTCGCTAGGTGTTGGGCGTGTATGACGGATTAACTAAATGAATGACATTCCAATTTGACTTCTATCTCTCTCGCTCCAATACGTATTTTTAATTTCGTTCTTATTTTATTTACAGAGTTAGGGAAATATTTGAATTGTAACAGAGGTTATAAACTATATATAAATACAACGTTTTATCATCAATATATTTGTTTATAAAAATTTAAAGAAGAGATAGGCCTACCCATTTAACAGCTGATTTCACCCATCATCTGTAATACTTAAACAAACCCAGAGTACATTATAGTTTGGGGTTATGTTTAGGTAGACCTAGATAAGTAGGCCTTAATGTTGTTTTTAAATAGTTTGTTTTTTAAATAGCTCAGTTGTAGAGTGTTGCCCCGGAAAGGCAAAGGTCCTGGGTTCAAATCCCGGTCTTGGTCCATGTTTTTTCACTTGTAATTTAATTAAAACATTTTATGTACATATTATTTAGAAACTTTTTAAAAAGCATGCATAGTGTAAATAAATTTAAAATTATTAATAAAAATTGTAAGAAAAACAATCATGAATAGTTATTTGTTCCTTACAACATTTTATCAACATATTTAATTTATGCTGGGTTCCTTTTCAGCACTAATACATCTTAAACCTTTTTCCAAGAACACTAGATGGTGTTGCTTTAAATTTTACCCAACCCACCATGTTAAACTTCCCTATCACAAGCGTGATGTATACAACTTCCTTACTTCACTCGGTGAAGTAAAGTTTCAAAAATTCACTCGGTGAAGTAATGAAACCCATTCAAATAACATTGAGTGCTCAACTTAGTAAAATATACCTCTATGGAGCCAACGACGTTCAACACTAGAAATCAGCTGTGCGCTTGAATGTTATTGTTATGCTTTAAAGTATTTTCCTAACCTAGCTTTTGTTTGTATAAAAGAACGTTACTGTTAGAAGATGAGTGAAATGGATAGTTTGCCTTCAGATATAGAAAATGAAGCAACTACAGTTATTAATGGATTATTACCAACAAAATCAAAAGAAAGGTACGAAGCAGAGTTATATAAATATGAAGAGTGGTGTGGCAATAGAGGAACAACACACGTGACTAACGAAAATTGTTTTTCAGTCCTCATCAACCATTGAAAGAACTCATAGTAAAAATGTTACAGCTCAACATATAAATTTTGAAGCATGTCATAACTGCGTTTTCAACATCTACTCAAAATAGTTTTAATCTGTTCCTAGGTTTATGTTGTGTTTCCAAGTAAAAATATCCTGTATTTTATTGTAATCAATAAAAACAGTTCACTTAAAAACAAACCAGTTTATATATTGTAGATTAACTTATTTACACCCCGTCCTGTATATTGTGGGGACATGAAAAATATTGTACGTAACCCCCTGTATATTGTCGGGTTAGGTAAAATCTTGTACGTTAAAATCTTGTATGTTTACATCACTTAGGTGAATTATGCAACATTCACCTACGTGATGTAAAAACGCTCTTACTACACTTGTAACGTAAATAGCTATTACTCCATCCATGTGTGTGTGAGATTAAAAGTAATTTCTTCCATGTTTACTTTTAAAATACCTAAAACCTAACTTAAATATTAATAAAATAAACATAAAAAATAACTGTAAACTGAAGTAAAGAGTTTAAATATTACTTAACTAGTAAATCCCCGTGAAAAATCACAAGCGGATTAATTATATACACATCAGAAATACATCATTTATACAAAAAACAACACTCTTCATCTAGGCCTACCTAACTATGCAGACAGGGGGGGATTTTTAACTCGGTAAATGTGTACACTTATAAGGACTATAAAACTGTAGGAATATTTGTTAAGATTTTGAGTTTATGTATATGAATGAATTAATTTATTACCAAATATTCCTTTATATATTAATACATAAAGGACCTATAGGGGGCAAAAATGCTCGTATATAGGTTGGTCCCTATATTTAAAGATAAAAAAAGAAATTAAAGTGTGCTAGAAATACCTAGCCCAATTCTAATATAATAGTATACAATAGTATAATAATAGTATATTATATAACAATAATCACATATATTATTTCTCAAGGCAATTTTTTTGTCGGTACACCATAACTTCCTTAATTCATCATCAATTTACATGAATGAGGCATCATTTTAAAGCTTTACTTAACCGCTACACCGGAAAAATATACAAAATACAATTATACAAAAGAATAAAAAAAAAAGAAATAAAGAATCCGAATGTAACAGTGATGTAAGATCAAGTAAGTTGTAGGGATATTTTCCTGGCGTTGGCAACACTGATGATAACAATACCCAGCTGGAGAGCTGTCGTTACGCCACTACATTTCTATTTTTAATTAATTGTATATTTAGTATCGTATAGTGGTGGGATTTAAGTAAGTTAGAATGTGAATGCTTCGCACGGGTCAGCTAGTAATTTATAATAGTTTTTATTTGAAATTGGTGAATATTGTTTTTATAAAATGTACCTCGATTTTCACACATGTCAATTAATTTAATTCATTAGAAAGAAAAAAAAAGAAAGCTTTCTTTCGTATACATTAAATTCGTTTACTCCTCTATACTAAATGCACTCATTGTCTTCTTAATTTTCTTTTTTATACCATTTTTACTACAAGTTAGCGATTTTAACTCATTTGGTAGTTCATTGAAGTACTTCGTTGCATAGTATTACGTAGCTTCTCTGCCCAATGGTTAGAGAGTGTTTTGGTAGAGAAATATTCTTAAACCTAGTATTTATTGGATTGTTTAAGAATTCACTTTAAAGTTCTTGGTACTGGTGTGTTATAGCTTTAGCAAGAAACACTTGTTTTAATGGTTTATTCGTATCTTGATTGTTGATTCCAATGATATTGAATAGCCTTTTTTGAAGTCTTGCTAACGGGTCTAATGCTGTATTGTATAATCCACCCCAACCGATTATTCCACATACAGCTGTACTATTAAAGAGTCCACATTATATAAGTAATAACTGATTTTTTGTTAAGATTTGTTTTAATCTATAGAAAACATAGACCAAAAACTTTGCTTTTTTTACTATATTTCCAACGTGAACGTCCCATTTAACATTTGAGTCGTAAGTAATTCTATATATTATTATATATATTTAAAGAAAGATACAAATATTATCTTTTAATCTCTATAACGTTAGGCGTTATAAAAATAAAAAAATTATTAATTAAACTTGTTAAAAAAAATAAAATATTGAATTTAGGTTAAGCCTACACAAGTTTTTTTTTACCTGTTGTCTTTTACGACTGAAATATTCTAAACTCATTTAGTTTATAACTTACTTTTAATCGTGAGGTTCCTGAATAAGTACTTGCTGGAATATAGGACAATGAAATCAAACTATAATGGTTCACATAACTACTGACTTTAATTGGCCACTTTAGCCCTGCATTTTTTTTTTATATCAAAGTTACAAAAATTTACAATCATTATGGATTGTCATTTCGACAAAAAAAAAAAAAAAAGAAAAGAAATCAAACAAATGACACAAATAAATTTAAACTTTTAATATTAAAAGAAAAACCCACTCGCACGCGCAACACTTTTGTAGTTCATCATGTCCGATTTATTCAGTCCCATTACTTCAAAACTTTGTAAAGTTCGCCGATTGCAACACACACCATTGTCGAAGATATTAACTTTTCAAAATATTTAAACCAGTTCTTCAATACATCACTCAAAATACTTTTTACGACTTTGTAGATTATAAATATAACATACTTTAACTGTTTCAACTATTGCGCAATACTTCAAGATTCAGATAACTTGACAAGCGATGTTTATAGCTTGGAGTCTCGTTGAGAAGTGATTCTAGCATTGTTCTCCCTCCGCTACTTTCAGTCGGCGCCTATTTTCTTTCCACGAATCAGGAACGCCTGACGACACATTGCCTCATAAATGCCCGATGTTGCGTCACATTCTTTTGGTTGCTACCAAAGCGATCTTTCTAAATCTTGCATGTTGAAATGCACGTTAACCAGTTTTCCTGGAATTAGCCTGTGCAGGTGTTTGCTTCTTATCTCGTCTAGACTGGTGTGAACGTTACTTCGTTTAAATGCTACTCGAAACTCATCTACTTTTTTTTTAAAACCCACTTTTAACCCACTAACAGCCATACGACACCACAACACCATGTTTCACGGCGCAAACGCAACAATCTAGACAATGGCGAAAAATTTGCATATATTTGCATAAACGATAATTTAACCCACTTAAAATTATCCAATCGTAATAAAACTGGCACCATTGGAAAGGAAATGAATTAAACTTCAATTTTTGTATTTACAACTTTTTCGTAAAATGTATATTTACATACGTAATCATCGTTTTAAAATATGCATATCGGGCTACAGCTATTTCCGCTCGCGAATCTGCATACAATTGTACTGTTAATTCCCACTGTTTAAACGTATTTCTCCACCTACACTAATATTCCTTTGGCATTTATAACGATACCATGGGATTCGTCATGATTTCATCTTTCTGTTGGTGTCTTCCAATCAGATGTCACAGTACAATTACTGTTCAGTGAAGAGATACTGTAAACCCTTGCGATTGGACAGTCTCTCAACCAATAAACATTCCATTTTGTCAACAGATATTGTAAAGGCTACGCCTTATCTTTTGACAGATTTATTGACACCATTTTGTAGAGGAAAGTCTGTAGTTTCGAACGGTGCCAAGTAATCCAAATATAACCTATAATTGTTCGGTTTTGTGATTGTCTAGACAGCAGTGGAAAGTGACGATGTGGTGAGATCGCCTAGGGCGTTTGTTCCCACGCTATTCAAATGACGCGACACACATGCACGTGTTGACTCGGGAGTTATTATTCGACTGATGTCTTTTTGTTATTCAGATAAATGTATCTCAAACACTTTTGTGAACTAAGGAAAGACAAGTACACCGTTCTTTTCTTTGATTTATCCTCTACACTTTCTTATAATAATATTTCATTTTTGGTCAATGCATATATTAGTAAATGACGTTACAATCTAGGCCTAGGTAGGTACCAGTTGTGTACTTGAAACATAAAAACGGTTATTTTCAAAATAAAAAATTTGAAATTGATAAATGTTTTTATACAGTTCTATTTAGAACTAAATTACGAAACTTTTTTACGCTTACTGTTTACTATTTACTCCATGTTTACTATTTTTTATGTAGGTCTAAAGTTGAACTTTTTCCTTTCGTTACTGAACATTTTTTGTTTCTTGAGCTAATAACTTTTACAATTTCAAAATAAACTAATTTTTAGTGGCATATTTGAATTCTTTGAAGTTTCTTCTACAAAAAAGCTATTGAACACATTTGGATTGGGGTTCATTTACTATTTTTGGCGAATTTTTAAAAATATGCTTGCAAAACGCTAAAAACGGGCTGGCCAATTTTAGCTTTAACCGTGGCCGTACGTGGGTTAAATTAAATATAATAATTAACTTTAATAATTGTCTGCCTTTCACATTTATTCAAATTAAAACTAAAATTGACTTATAAGATTTGTCTGCCTTTTTTAAAAATGTTGAACCGACTCATGCCTTATGCATTTTCCTTGCCCTTTACTTTAAGAATCCTGAAGCTTTAATTTGTCACTTTATTTCTTTATTTTACATTAATTTCTCAACAATCTTACATCTTTTATTTCATATTGATAGATCAAATGATTTAGAAGTTATTAATATTATAGGCTATATTATTGATTGAAGTTGTAAACATAACCCCAAAGTATAATCTACGCTAGGTTTTGTTTGCGTATTACAGATGTTGGGTGAAATCAGCTGTTATATTATTAAGTTAAACAAATAGGTACTTCTTCTTTAAATTTGTATAAACGAATATTTTGATGATAAAAGGTTGTATTTATGTACAGTTTATAACCTCAAAACAAATATTATAACGTATAATTATAACATAGACATTAGTTCATATAACTCATATTTAAAAAAATCACCTTCACAAGAAATTATAACGATTGAAGTTGTAAACCCCAAACTATAATATACACTGGGTTTACAGATGATGGGTGAAATCAGCTGTTATATTAAATGTTACTCCACGTACGTACGCTTGTACATTCGCTTTTATAGTAGTTGATAAACTTTAGTAATCTTACTAAAACTATTTTGTCACAGATATGATTAAATGTAATGTTAAACAACACTAAGCCTGGTTTTATATCATGTCTGCTTCAGCAACATAACAAAGCAGCAATGTAATGTGTTTTTGGCATTTTCAGTATTGTGAGGAAAATGTGATGATCCAGTAATAGAAGATGCGTCGGCACATGCAAAGTTGGTGGCAAGTTGAGTCATTGCAGAGACAATCATTGTGACAATGCTATTCACAGTTGGAAGCCCTGAACAAGGAGGCAAACAAATAAATGGTATTTATAAACTCTACTTGGCCTAAAACCCTAGAAAATTTAGGTAGAAGCTCTAGTGACAATGTCCCTTGTTTTATAAAAGGTTTTAATTTGATGTATCATAAGTCATATGTGTTCATACAAATGGTTGTCTTAGGGTGTCAGGAGTGGAGTTGGGGGGATTTTGCAAAAAGGTTTTCTAAAGGCTCGGCAGGAGTGAAAAAATATTTCTGTGTTGACCGCAGCGCTCCAAGTGGCAAAGCTGTACACTAATAGCATTGAGTTTGTGTGTGAAATTTCGTTCTTCCGCTAGTAAAAATATGGGAACTACTTCTATTAGGTGACTGAAATGCGCATGCGTGACAATTTAAACAGTCTGTCGAGCTGTACTATCTCTCTCTCTCGTACGCGTTCGCTCTCTTCTTTGAAGACTTCTTGTCCGCCGCCGTCTCAAAATGATTTTACATTTTTAGTAGACCTACAAAACAACTCGATATTTACAATAGCGTTGAGGCCGCAATCTTCCGCTGATGTTTGCTTTGGTTATACAACTTATCCTATTTTACAATTTATATTGATATCAAAGTATATCTTATCTTCTAAAGCGAGAGATAATTGTCTGTCTGCTAAATGGATCTGGAATCTGCGTCTAAGGATTTTTGATTTTTTGATTTTATATGGAGCTTTTGACCACGAGAAATCGATTGGAATGGTCACCAGTCTGGGAAAATTCGTTTTCTACGTCTTTTTATTAAATTAAAAAGTGAAATTTGTCCATTTTAAACAATACAAAGCACAGCTGATGCAAATGTTTTCAATGTCATTACAATAATCATCTGTTTTCTTTTAAACGAAGCACAGCTGATGCAAATGTTTTCAATGCCATTACAATAATCATCTGTTTTCTTTTAAACTGTATTTTATTAGAGGTAAGCCTTTATCTATTTATAGTTACCATGGCAACGAATACTTCTGCTAAATAAACATACCCTTTATTTAGTTGTTTAATGTTATAGGCCTAACCTAAACGATGTTCACGGAAATTTGCAATAATAGTTATTGACGTGAGCGAACTAGGCCCTAGGCCTAAATCGATATTGAAATATTAAACTTTAATTTAGGCCTGACTTATTTCTGAGGCATGCGTTGAGATTATGGTTAATCCTTTAAACTGTATTTTTATTACAGGTAAGCCTAATGTTGTATATACCCTTTATTTAGTTGTTTAATGTTATAGGCCTAACCTCAAAAATCAATAATCCAATATTTATTATTGAAATGATAGCCCTGCTTATAATCGAGCTTTAGCTCGGTCTCTTGGTACTACATTTTAAAACGAGCATTGTCTTACCTTGAATATTGACTGAGGTTTTAATAATGCAATCAATAAAAGACATGAACAGAAAAGTGAAAATATTAAGAATTTTATACCCAAAAACGTATACAGTACGTACAAAGTGCTGATATAAACGTTTATTTATAATTTAATGGCGGCAAAGGCTATCTTTAAATACCTAAACACAGGTTACAATAAGAATAAAAGATGATTACTAACAAATATTAAATTATAAAAAGATACTGTTACATAACTTACTTTACATTATTATCTCCACGTAGTATAAAATGCTACCTGAAAACGTCTGTTTTTCTGTTCTTTCAGGTTCATTTCACCACTGTATAAATCATTAATTTTTTTGAAAATTATGCGTGACAATGCGATCATCGTCTGTAGTAGCCATCAACCACATAATTAGTAGCCTATGTGTATCGATCTCTTTCTCCTTAGCAAGTCACATGCATGCTGAAGTCAGTAACCGAATTGCACAGCAATATATAATATACAACACATGATATTTAAAATCGGAACATCACTAGACTCACAATCGTAAGTGTCTGTATTCTAATAATTGCTCAGTTCAAAAATTAATACCAATATTATCATGTTTGACGCTATAAGGGCAATAAAACGTAATTTATTTTGATATGTTTACAATTCATATTGATGTTACACTTTCCACAATTTTCTTTCTGTGAATTTTGGCTGACATTTAAAAAAAGGAATAATTAAATTAAAAAAAAAACAAAACAATTTACATAAGCAGGCAAGCGGAAAGTTTTAACACATTTTAAATAATATATATGGGCTACAAATAATTAGTTCTCGTATTAATGGTGTCAATTTATTTTAATTCTAAGGGAAACAGCCAAAGTTACAAAAAAAAACATACAAATAAATTTAAACTAGGGGCTCTGCCCCTGGACGCTCCGCGTCCCAACCCCGGCTCGGCCTTCGGCCTCAGATGGCTGCTTCGCTTCGCTCGCAGGTGGAAAATTCGATAAAGAATCTCGTTAATCTTTTGCTCGTTTGTACATAGGTGACCGAGCATAAATTAGCTGTTTTATTTGGCAGCTGACTCAAACTCATTAAACATTATCTCCATAAGATTAACATGGGAAATTTGAAGGATTGTATACCGGGGCTCCTTCTCGGGTGAATAGCGGCTGAACGGATGATAATATATAAGACTTGACATATCTGTGAATGATTATGTTCAGTTTTTGATCCAAATTAGCTGTTTTATATATAATAGGTTTGTAACAACCAATGTTTGAATTGAATTAAAATATAGTTAGCATTTTTCGTTGATTTTTGTTTGTGTTTGTTTTTAGTTTGTCAATGTAACCTCAAAAAGGTAATACTACATTTGATACTGATTTGATCCAAATCAGTTGTTGATCAAAATCAGCTGTTTTAAGCTTTTCATACGAACAGCTGTTTTTGTGTCCTTGATAAAATCAAAAGAAATATTTCTTCTTCTTCCTTAAGATTGACCTTCCATAAGATTACAATTGAAACTTTGAGGGCCACTGGAGCGTAGCCCTAATGTCCTAGGACTTCGGTAAATGCTTGATGACATATCTACAGGTAATAAGACACATTTTAAAACAAAAATCATCAAAATCGGTCCATTAGGAGAGGCTGGGCGATTGGAAATAGGTTTTGACCAAATTCTTTTAATATATATAGATTATAGGCTGGCACTTGCATATAATCCCAAATACATTTTCTATACTTATTGTACCCCGGCTGCACGTTACACAATACACAAAATGATTAAAAATCAGGAATTTTATAAACCTAATGTAAACAATAACATCGATTAAAATATAATAAAATAGTGTAAACTAATATTACTATATAAATTATATGAACAAATATAAAATATGTTGACACTCTCTTCATTTGGAGTAATTGAATCTATTATCATTTCATGATCATTGCTATGATATTACAGTCATTATTTATAGTGTTACGGTAACTATAAATAAACGGTATCAGTTAACTGACACAAACTTTCTCCCAACTTACTGTAGTCAAAATAATATTGTTTTCAATCATTTTATTTATTACTTTTTAGAACAAAACAAAAAAATAATATTCTACCTACGTCAATCGTATAAAAAAATTATTGTCGTAGGCGGGATTCGATCGCGCGACCTTTGAATTACTGGCTGTGATCGCTACCATGGTGCTACCAAGTGCGGCCGCCGCCGCGATGCTAGATTGACAACATAAACTTGTTTATTTTTAAACATTTCCCCATAATTATAAAACGCCGAAGTTTTGATAAAAGCGGGTGGTGTCATTTTGTTTGGCATCTTAAGCACTATAAATACTGAAAATTTGATCAAAATCGTTAGAGCCGTTTTTGAGAAATTTGCATTTTTGTCGGTTTTTATGGGTTTTTAGGGGGTAAATTACCCTTACAAATTAAAAATTCCAAAAAATGAAAAAAACGCCTGGAGATATTAGGGTTTAGTACCTACATACCAAATTTCATGAAAATCGGATCAATAGTGTCCTCTCTGGTCGTGTATACATACTGACAGACTGACAGACAGACACCACTCTAAAAACACTTTTTTGGGTTCAGGGAGCACCAAAACAAAAAATTCCACTAAAAATATTTTTGGGTTCAGGGAGCACCAACACAGATAATTGCACTAAACAATTTTTTGGGGTTCTGGGAGCACCAAAACAGATAATTCAACTGAAAATTCAAATTCGAACATTTTTACGAAAACAATACTTTCTCCATATACTACGTATAGGGTGGAGAAAGTAAAAATAAGAATTTAAAAATTTTAAAAACACTATACAAGTAACTATAACACTATAATAAAACACTGTAACTATAACAATTCGAATGGTAATAATTATACAATATCTAACTGCAAAAATGTAAATAATAATAATAATACAATAAAAATAATACGAGGGTCATTCAATAAGTAACGAGACAAATTATTTTTGCACAAAAATGGTTTATTGAATCAGTATAAAACTTTGGTTACTTTTCAACATAGTCCCCAGCAACACTTATACACTTGTCCCATCTTTCTGCTAATTTGTAAATGCCATTGGCATAAAATTCTTTAGGTTGATCTCGAAGCCACTTTTGCACCTGATTTTTTACTTCTTCATTGGATTGAAAATGTATCCCTCGTAGACCATCTTTAAGGGGTCCAAAAAGATGGAAGTCTGATGGAGCGAGGTCGGGGCTGTAGGGGGGATGTGGAAGGATCTCCCATCCCAGTTTCTGAAGTTTTTCTTTTGTCAGCTGTACCGTATGTGGACGGGCATTGTCATGATGCAAAATCACGCCTTCAGTTAAGAGCCCACGACGTTTCGTTCGAATTGCAGGTCTTATCTTGTTTTCCAGCATGTCACTGTAGTGTTGATTGTTCTTTGGCCTTCAAGAAAATCACAATAAAATGGCCCCTGAAAATCCCAGAATACTGTAAGCATGACTTTACCGGCAGATGGCTGGGTCTTGATTTTTTTTGAATGGGAGAAGTCGTATGCTTCCACTCAAGGCTCTGTCGTTTTGACTCTGGCTCATAGTGGTGGATCCATGTTTCATCACACGTTACAATTCTTTTGAAAAAACCTTCTCCTTCAGTCGAATATCGATTTTTCAATTGTTGACTGATTTGAAGCCGGGTTTCTTTGTGAGCGTCCGTGAGTTGACTGGGCACCCATCTCGCACAGGTTTTCTTGTACTGCAGCTTGTTATGAATAATGTTATGGACAGTTCCAACACTCGCGTATACTTTTTCACTTATCAGTTCAACGGTGATACGCCTATTGTGCCGAATTAACGCGTCAATCCGAGATTCGAGAGAGGAAGTCCCAACTTTGATCGGTCGTCCACTGCGTTGCTCGTCAGAAACTTTTGTACGGCCACTTTGAAACTGTTCTACCCACTTGTAAACGTTCGAACGATTCAAACAATTGTCTCCGTACACTTTTAACATTCTTTTGTGGATGTCACTACCTTTCTCACCTTCCGCGACTAAAACTCTGATCACGGCACGTTGTTCTTCCACGGTGCAATTCTCGAGCGGACTTGCCATCGTTACCAGAGTAAATTTGAGGTTATGTTGACAAAATATGATTGAACAGAGCTGATCAATTGTCATCGCAAGGTTGCCAACTTTATGTCCTGAAAGTTTTGTACCGATTCAATAAACTGTTTTTGAGTAATAATAATTTGTCTCGTTACTTATTGAATGCCCCTCGTAAAACAAATACGGTATGGATAAAGTTCAGTCTATCTATTTTTCACGCACCACTGACAGAATTTACGAGGTCAGGATAAAACAAACTAATTGCCTTCACTGCAAAATTTCTTCCGATCGGCACGAGGGAATATTTTTCTCGGAAAAGACCGCCTCTGTTTGGACAAACATTACTCTGCTAGTGCTACATTGAAAGTATGAGTGATTTTATTTTAGCGGGTCTGGAGCAATGATCAGCGATGTACGACATACATTGAGTCGAAGTTCAAATCGCAAGATTTTAACAAAAATTAGCAATGAATTTTTTCAAATGTTAAAAATAAATGTACAGTGACCATAATATCAAGTATAACTAACCCACTACATCTTGTTAGCCGGAAAATTAGTTATTAATTTATTTCATAAGTTATTAATATATGTACAGTATGGTAAATATGATTAATTGTTTGAAACGACTTAATATTTATCCGATTAAATTGTTTGTTTTTAACCAATGTACATAATCTCCAAAGTAACATGGGCTATGCTATGTAAATACAACCTTATTGTTAACAAACATGGGTCATAATCCAATACTGAGTTGGAATACCCATATTTATAGGACATATTGAAAAATCTATAAATTTTATTAAACACACAGCTTTCTCTCACATATTCAAAATTAACGGATTTATAATTTTTCTAGTATTCCTCCGCGAGCAACAAATTGATGTGACAAAAACCAGAGTGCGGGCTAAACACTCGATGAGGAACGCAAATTCGGCGAGTATATGCTTCCACAATATATAGGATTTTTTCGTCATAAATTATCCAAAATTATTGAAACTATTTTTATTTAAAAGGTAAATTAAACTTCGAATGTGGGTGTCTTTTAAAATTTTTGATATTTGCTTTATTGAATGAGGAAAAAAATCGCAAACTTTGACTTTGAGTTAAGTCGAAGAACAAATTTAAAAAAACTAAAAGACATCCACATTCGGACTGTTTATTATTACTCCAGTAATCTTATTACCCGTTTAACATTGCTCTTGTGGGAGTTGAAATTCAAGATGGCGGCTGGGTCTGCCAAGCCTTAAAATATGAATAACTGTCCCTTGATCTTGGATATCTCTTTAGATGTGTGTATTCCATGCTCGTATGTATATGGACTTATTAATTTTAAATATAAATCTCGTTAACTCCAAATTTTCTATTTTTTTACCACAATTACTTAAAATCCCGCTTATTTGAAAATTCGCATAACCTCATAATTAACCCCAGGTCCCTTGGCACTACTAATTATCGGGATTGTACTGTAACATAAAATTATAAAACTAACTTACCAAATAATATTTTTTAGCAGAGCGAAAGAATGCGTTAGCCAATTTTATATTTGCTTACACAAAAATCCGTGGTTTTTAAAGGACTTTAATTTGATGCATCACAAGCCTTGTGTCCATTATACCTTCTTGTTATGGGGTTGCAGGGGTTTTGTGATTTTGTAAATATGTTTTCTAAGATGGTGAATAATTGACCCTTGTTCAGATTTTGCAATTCTCTTTTCATTTTTGAAATAATACAAATAACTTACTAAATAATATTTGTGAGCTAAGCGATTATAAATTTTTTTTATGGGGGTGCTAGGAGTGTGAGGGGGTTATGAGGTTTTGTAAATAGGTAACCCCCCTGACCATGATAATTGTCCCAAGATCAGATTTTGCATGTCTCTGTACAATTTTTAAATAAACGGTATCAGTTAACTGACACAAACTTTCTCCCAACTTACTGTAGTCAAAATAATATTGTTTTAAATCATTTTATTTAATACTTTTTAGAACAAAACAAAAAAATAATATTCTACCAACGTCAATCGTATAAAAAAATTATTGTCCTAGGCGGGATTCGATCGCGCGACCTTTGAATTACTGGCTGTGATCGC
>JAGFPH010000385.1:204925-217915 GCA_018207615.1 Philaenus spumarius | reverse complement strand
GGGCGAAAACCTTGCGATCCCGAAAAAGAGAGGTTTGCGCGTGGCAATATGTTAATTGTGTTATCTATAATTAAATTTGTTTTCTTTTTAAATACTTTGGGAAAAAGACGGCTCCAACCTACCGAGTTAAGATCTTGTGTCTTTAAAATTATTGAACAACAATTAATAACCTGTTTATCATCAAACTTAGTATTCCTAATCTAATAATATTGTTCTTTGAAAAGGAAATATCATTTTATGTATTACCTGTAATAATAAAGAAGTAAAAGATTGTTTTATAATTGTAACCCTTGTTGACCATCTTATTTTAATATAGATCTAATTGTAAAATAAAGTTATTGTGTGTTGTAGTACCTCAAAGCAAATATTATAACGTATATTATAGTATTCATTAGTTCTATAACTCATAGTTAAAAAAAATCAACTTCACAAGAAATTATAACGATTGAAGTTGTAAAACATAACCCCAAACTATAATCTACACTGGGTTTACAGATGATGGGTGAAATCAGCTGTTATATTATATGTTACTCATGTACGTACACTCGTACATTCACTTTTATAGGAGTTGATTGTCTGGTCAAATAGTGTCGGATATATCAAGATTATAAATAATGTACTTAGAAATCATAATATGTACTAAATTATGGCATAGAGAACGCTCTTGGAGCTGCCACTAATTAAATTTTTGAATTTGCTAATTGCACAAAATAAGGGCATCCTAGGGCATTAATTAAGATTCTTGGCCCTTCTAATATATGAACATACCAAAATATGTACTATATGATAGCATAGACAGAACTTTCTTGTGGCGACATCAAGATAAATTTTGAATTTGCTAATTGCTTAATATAAGTGCATCCTAGAGTAATTTCCATTATTTTTGACCCTGTAACGTATGCAAATCCCATGCATGCATAGACTATAGAAGGTCTAATTTTAAATAAATCAACGATTTATCGTAAATCTATAAACGGTTAGAGGCAGACAAAATTTATTGAAATGTAAAACAATATTTAATTGCAGACAAATAAATTTAAAATAGAAAAGTTTATGGGTAGTTGCATGAACCAATCAGGAATAATGTGAGCTTGTGATTAAAAACAACAGAAAGCTTCGAGAAACTTCCAAAGTAAAACCAAAGAAAATTCTGGTAGAGGAACTACAAACTCCCACCTCAGGTAACATATCATTGTGCCAAGGATCGCAAGACATGGTCTCGGTACGTCATCATTTATTTTCAAGTTGTAATTCGTCGAGCATATTACTAAGACTATGACCAGTCTGTATGGACGTAGTTTTCTGTGTTATTATTATTAGTTGGTACATCGTTATTATTTCGTTGAGTTTAAAATTCTGCTTAGAATCATCAAACTGCATGGACATGGTTTGAACCGTCGTCATTTATTTATAAATTATAGGTAATATGAAAGTATCCATTAAGTTAACTGTGAATAGTGTAACCGTGCAGAAGATAAAACATTGATATATCTGGTACCTAGGACATTTGCAAGTATCCATTTACATTTTTATACATTACTGTTGATTTGTCTGCACATTTTCTAATTTTTAAATATTATTAGATTATTATATCAATATTTTAAATATAAATTTTTCATTTTTCTTTTGTTGAAAACTAATACTTGAATTTTCATATATACCATATGATCCGTTTGATTATTTATTAACATGTTTGAGTAAACTTTTATAATCAGTGGTCATGTTTTGTTGGTTCTCATTTTTGGCACCTGCAATTCATAACAATACATCCACAGTCTCATGAACCTATCCTATATATTAAAACACAATATTAAAAATCTTCCGGAAGAACGTGTGAGATTTCCACTGGAACGATTTACACGCGGGTAGTGTCAAATGAAAGGGAATAACCCCTATATTTGCACATTTTACCTTATATTTTGGTATCTGATTAGTAACCATTTAAAAATTGAGATTAAAAGTTTTCTTATGGCAATTTAACATGGGGTAAAATTTCAACTTTGCAATTCTTTCAAGAGTTCACTTGAGGTTTTAAAATATATCAGATTTTCTCTGTGAGAAATGCCACACGTTGCGGCGTCAAAGTAAAACACTTTACTTTTATTTTAATTATCAAATTGAATAGCCCACGTTGTGGAACTAAATTACTATACTATTAGATAACTGATATAATTCAAAACACAAAGCAAGTTTACAATTTTAACAACTTCTTTAATTGAAAATCGAAAAATTAAAATATATATATACAATTATTCACAAATAAGTTAATTCAAAAATCAAATGTTCGTTATAGTCTTTTTTTTTATAACACTCTTAATATCTCGGGGGGTCAGTGCCGACTTTTCCCAATATTATTATTATTGAAACAGAATTAATGATTAAAACAGTTATTACAGATAAATATGAAAATTGAAAAATGAAAAAGGAAAATAGTACAATGGGTTAAAATGTAAGTGTATGTAGGTGTATAAAAAGGGAAGTTATATCGAAGTTAAATTTATAATGATGGTCCAAACAAATTCTTCTTCTATAGATATTTTATAAAGTCTTTCCAAAATTTACAATATTCAAGTTTTCACTGATGGATGGTTTGAAATATAGATAGAGTTAGTTCATGTAAGTAATTATAGGCCTATGGATAGATCACACCAAGTTTATAACTTCTTCTTCTTATTGTGGTATTTTAAATGATTATTAAGGATTATTATACTTCACTTTAGATAAGGTTAATTATTTATGAAATGTTTACAAAGTTTTAGCACTAAAAATCTTCAATTTAAATCGTTTATTGGAGAGCGTTGGTCATACGTCTTGCTCCTTAGGCGTCTCTTCAACAATTAAAAATCCTGGGATCCAAACTGGCTTGCTTTGGGCCTTCAGGAAATGGGTACATAAGGCCTGGTGAATTTCGTATCTTCTGGGGTTTGGGTTGTTGTACAAAAAAGTGCAATTTAAAATGTAGTGTATTTATTTGGTGTCGTTTTGACTGAATTTTGGAATAATTTTGTTTTACAACTAATATTGAATAGTAAAATTAAAAAGAAATTGATTAAATAAGAAAATTGCATGAAATTACCAAAAATAGCTCCTTGTACACATTATTTTCTAACATCTACTATTTACAATTAAAACTATACATTTGGCTTTTTAAACTGGGATTTCCGCGCTGCAAGCGGTCACGTGACTGTGGGCGGGGCTTAATAAACATGTCCTACATCTATCTATCTTTAGCCGTTGTTTTGTCGACTTTCGGTGAATTGTTATGGCTTAACGGTATTTCCTATGAAATTTTACCAAAGACATTTTTGATGTAGAATCTTTCGTTCTATCTGACGGTGTTCTTCATTTTTTGATTTAAATTTTGGTTCTCTTAGGATTAATGATTATATTTCTGATGTGGCCTAGATTTTAGTGTGCCGGTCTGGTTTCAAGTGGATTAAAAAAGTGAATTTCGGTCGATTGCTTGTTGATGGAGTTAATCTTATAATTTGAATGGATTGGTTGGTTAATTTAGATGAATTTTGATATAGGAAAGATAGGGCTACGAGGTCGAGAAATATTATTAATTGCGTAAAATGTTATCGAAAGTCGGGTGTTTTAGAATCTTGTTAATTTGTTGCTTGCAATTCCGTCCGCTAGATGTCGTCGGTCGGATCGTTTCTGAATGATTTTTACTATCAGTCTTCTGTCTCTCTCGCACTCATGCGTGTTTAGTTGAAATACAGTAATGTGTGATTCTTTTGACTTATTAATAATTTTATGGTATATTTTGAATTGTTACAGTTTCCACTAAACCGTTTTACATGGGGTTTGTTTTAAATGAAAGGTCAATCATTCTATATTTGCAAAAGTTACTTACATTTTTGAAATAATTTCATTTAGAATGTAATAAAAGAACTTTATGAAACATATTTTATCATCATTTTAAGTTTCCCTAACCAGCTGATTATTAAAACTCGTGATTTTGCATCTAAGAACAGACAACTGTAGCAAAAGGAATCAGCTAGTTTAGAGAAAATCATTAGTGGCTAGTATCTTTCAACGATGCATAGCATAATATTGCATTTACCAAAAAATTAAATGTGGACAAAAACATAAATTAGTGTATGTTCCCATTGGCAGGTAAAATAAATTAAACATAATTTTAGGTTAGGCCTATACTGATGATGTACCAACACATATCTTGAATGTATTTACATTCATTACCACAGCAACCAATTGAATAAAATAACTGATAAAACATTTGATTCAGATGTTCAGCTTAATACAAAATAATATTTTATGTTAGGCCTAGACTGAACAAACACATGTTTCAACACACACAAACCAATAAAAACTTGTGTTATGGAATTTAAAAATAAGAAAAAACTATGTTACATCCTTATTAAAAATACATAAAACAATTATAACTTGATAGTAAGTCTATTTATTGACAATGCACGGTAATCAATGGTAATTGATAGTGAGTAACCAATATTAACAGCTGATTTCAAAATATGAAACAATTTTTAAATAATTATAACTACTGTTATAAAATATATGAAATAATTTGATTTGAACATTTAACATTATTTACCATCTTAGTTTTGAGGTTATTATTAATCCTACACCTTTCCTATAAATAAAACATAACATATGTTTTTAGAAAGTGCCTTCGGGGGTTGGCGTGCGGAGCACGCAGGGGTCCCCCCTAGTAATTTATTTAATTTGAATACATTTTTTGTTTTTAAGGTTAGAAGTTATTATTATTATTATTATATGTGGGTCAATTGATTATGGAGCTTTGTGAGGGACAGCAATTTGACCTTGATATATTCTGTAGTCAACACGAGTTCACTTTGAGCATAGAGTGCACAGATGTAATAGATTAAATAGGTATTTGTGATCAGATTTGGTCGTAAACATTAGTGATCATGGATTGGTTATTCTGAATTATAAATGGTTCCAGTGTTTCCGAATTACTTAAGCTTACAATCCCTTTCATATACTAACAGACCAAAACATATAATAAATGTTGGCAAAGGGAACGTCCTTGGGACTAACCTAATATAAATTTTGAATTTGCTAATTGCTTAATATAAGAGCATCCTAGAGCAATATTCATGATTCTTTACTCCTTAACCCTTTGCACTCTGGTAGGATTTTTAATATAAGTCCTCTGGGCTCGGATGGCCAGAAGTGCTGGCCACAGCCATTTCTTTGCCAAGTATGAATGGTTGGTGCAAGTTACGTTCCTCTCAGATCGGATGGCCAAGTTAAAATCCCTCGAATGCCCGGATGGCCAGTAGAGTAGGAGTGGACACACAAATGGTCTGCATTAATTTATTTTTAGTAAATTTATTTTGCCTGGATAGTGCTGAAACCTAGTGTCCAAATCTTAAACTAATTAATTCCCCTTTTTCTCTGGTCCGTGTTGTACCAAAACGTGGCAGTATTCGTTACATTATAACCTTACCAGCAGTTTTGTTATACGTTGTGGTGGGAGGATAGGTTTTTAAAGTTTGAAGTATTTTAATACAACAAAAGTTAATTAGTCTATTATTGCTTCTAAATATATATTTTTTTTTTTTTTTTGTTAACAAGAACTTGATTTTGTTTTATTTTAATTTACCAAAAAATTCTGTTAGATAAGTTGTATACATGGTTTATTTTATTCAATAAAATATACTATAACTACTATTTACTACTAAACCAAAAACTCACCAATAACAATACAACACATCTACTTTTTTGTAGGGCAAAATAAAATAGTTACTAAAAGCCCATGATTTTGTTAAACAAAAAATAAATACCCATTAACAACATTTCAGATTGTAGTAAAAAATAATTCAGTGCTGGTGTCGCAGCACGGTCGAGATGGCTGCAGAGCTGACAACAGTAACGTAAGCGGCCAGTCAGGCTTGGCCGTCCAAGCTGTGAGGGATGTTTAATTCGGTAAATATTCAGAGCTGACTGAGAATAGCGTATGGCCAGCGATACTGGCCATCCGAGTGCAAAGGGTTAAATATACCAACAGACCAAAACACATACTAAATGTTGGAGGGAACGTCCTTGGGGGCTACACTATAATAAATTTTGAACTAACAGTTCCAAATACAGGTAGTCCTCGTTATACACGATTTACACGGTACAAAAAAGCCCTTGAAAGGTCTTGTATTTGAGCTGAGTTGTTTGGAATGTAGGCTACAGTTGATAGTTTTATAAGTTATTGACACAATGTTTGTCATATCATTCTCCCCTCAAGTGGTCTTATAACAGTAGGCCTAATTGCTCTGTCATTGTCTGGGCTTGTCTATTTTTACAACTTAGTCCGTCACATCAAGCTATCATTCCACGTCAGTAGTGAAAATATTACCTTCGAGTAATAATCTAAAATGTAGTAAAAAGTTTAATTTCTTTGAAAATATTTTACTGTAATTTTAATTTGGGTAAAACTATTCTACTTTATTTATCTTTTTTTAACCTAATTTACTCAACTTATTTATATGTGTGAAATGTAAAGCAAATGTACTATATGTACACATTTTTCATTTACTGTATTGTTTGGACAGAATTTAGTCAACAAAACAGTTTGTTTTAATCACTAAAATCCATTTTAATGTAAGCCTACTTGATCAACATCAATACTAAGCTGCTGTAAGACGTTCTATTTTTGGCTATTGCATCAGTCTAGAAATAGTCCCTGTTATGCGCGACACTTTGCCTGAACACATCTACCTTGTTTAATGAGGACTACCTGTATTGGAATGATGCCCTTAAAGTTATATTTTGAATTTGCTTATTGCACAAAACAAGTGTATCTGGAGTACTTGAGTCTCACCTTACACACAGACAGAATCAAATACAGACTATATCCAAGCATAGTGACATAGGGCTACCACATGACATGTATAGGGTTTTAGGCTAAGTAGAGTGTATAAATACCATTTATTTGTTTGCCTCCTTGTTTAGGGCTTCCAACTCTGTACAGCACTGTATCTCAACTTGCAATCAACCCTGCATTTGTTGGCGCATCTTCTATTAATGGATCATCATATTTTCCTCACAATACTGAAAATTCAAAAAAACACATTACAATCCTGCTTAATATGCAGATACAACGTTAGGTTGTTGAAGTGGACATGATATTAAAAAAAGGTTTTTATGCTCAGTTTATAACTCTATTTAATCATGTGTGTGACCTATTAGTTGTAAAGGTTAAGGAATAATCAGCGTTATGTTTGTGAATAACTAGCAAATAACATAGGACATACACAATTATGGCACCAGACAGGCAGGTAACTACCGTGCTAAAAAGCACAGAGTAAGCCTTTTTAACAAACTCCCTTCCCAAGCTGGTGGACGTTTGATAAAAAATAAGCTCCCAGAAAATATTAAAAATGAAAAAAATTATAAGATTTTTAAAAGCAGGTTTAGACAGCTTCTGTTGACTGGGTCGTTCTATTCGGTGGAGGAGTTTGTGCAGCATACATAGATTTTCTTGAACGTGGGGATCTCAGTGGCAGGGTCTATTTTTGCCTCTGGGTGTAGCAGTTTTCTTCTTTTTAAGTTGTCATTTCTACTGTATTTGTGTAATGTTTTTTAAATGTACTGTAAAAGTGTATAATATTTTAAAAAGTTTTGATTGTATAAAATGTTTTATTGTTGTAGTTTTTAAAAGTATAAAAGGATTAATGACAGCCACTTTATAAATTAATGTTATTTTCTATTTATACATGTTATATTGTTTTACGTTTTTTTTGTTACATAATTTTAAAATTAAATCTGTAGATTATTTATTGTCTTGCATTATATCTAATAATGACTTGTCTCATGCAATGTAAATTGTCAAAGGACTAAATAAAATGAAATGAAAATGAAATGAACATTTTTATTGCTTTATTTAAAAAAATTTTAATGGAGCGAGTCAGCTCAAAGCAAAGAAGAAAATACATATTTGTTATCGCCATTCCAACTATTAATTAATACTAAATATATTAAAATGACTTACCATCACAATAGTCAATAATGCTTTTCTTTTTACTATCACACTATGACCGTTCCGGCTATTCTGCCATTAACGAGTGCTTGCTGGTTAGTTCCAGGTTTGTCATTATTTAAAAATAAATAAATATACGAACACACACATAACACTTAACACAAACTCTGTATACATTTTATTTCCTTCGTGTAGTAGGCCAACTTTCATGAGATATACTGTTGTTTTTTAATAATGACAACTACCCAGCAAGCATTCGTTAATGACTGAGTAGCCGTAACGGTCGCAATGCAATAGTAAAAATAAAACAAATATTGACTATTGTGATGATAAGTCATATTAATATATTTAGAAGGAAGAAAACTTGTTGAATTTTATTTTGGGAAGCAACATTCGATTATTCTAACACAAAGTGGATTTCTTTAATGTTTGAAATGCACCAAGTTCTGCAGTAATTTATCAATTGGTTCAGAGCTTTCAGTAACAAAGGGCTGTCTGTGAAGACCTCGTGCAGTTTGAAATGAGGAAATCATTCCTCGGGTGCAAGAAAGTACAGTAGAGTCCTTCTATTCCGAACAGAGTTCATAAACATGCCGATTTTTTAAACTTGAAAACAGGAGAAATTTAAAAGACGATTGTAAAAAAACGTACGTTTATTGTTATACATAAACGATAAATTGAGGTATACTTAGAGCCTAAGCTTGATGAAAACGCCTGAAACCGAATTGAAATGAAAGCAGGTTACTTACAGTACATGTCGGCTGCATTTATACAATTCTGTAGAATCATTTTTTAATCACTGCTGAACACAAAAAATAACTAATTTACACACACTTAAGAAGTAAAGTCGGTAATTTTTTTCTATCAAAGAGCACCATTTCGACTTGAGGATGCAATGCTCCGCCATCGCCGCATCAACATAAATCATTTGGTATTGATGAAGCGTGTTGTTCGACATAGCATAAGTGGAGGTCTACACCATCCGTTTTTTCCCTTCCGTCGCATTGCGTTTTGTATAACGGATATTTGACACCATATTAATTCTTATGGGCCTGTTGGAATTGTCCGGTTTTGTTTCCTTCACGTTTTTCATCCGTTTTGCGGGAAGGAAGCTACTGCAACAAGCGTCCAGTGAAAAGGATACCGGATTCGACAGAAAGAAGAAAGGATTAGATACAACAGCTAGGAACCGGTAGTGTTGTTCCCACCTGCCGGTTGCAGTGATCCGTTTTTCTCCTCCGTTTTCATTATCTCGAAGGAATTTTATTTCTTTCTCGTTCTTTTTTTAAGACCAGGTGGGACTGGCGGACAGTTCGAACAACCTATCCCTTCCCTTCCGTTTTTAGAAGAAAACTGAATCGTAACGCAATGGAAGGAAAAAAAACGGATAGTGTAAACCTACACTAAGGCGAGGTTAAGAGCATTTGCAGTGTCTGCCGTATGCCTTAACGTTGTCAATACGTTGATGTTATTTATGAAATCCGCCTATTTCAAATTCCCGCTAAACCGAACAGTGTTCGGTCTGAAATATTAGGACTCTACTGTATAGAAGAACATCCTGAAACCTCCACCAGGCGACATTCTCAGCAGTTGATGATATCTAGGCGGTCTTTGCAAAGGGTTTTACGGCAGTTCTATCTTTTCCCTATAAGATGCAATTGGTACAAGAGTTGAAACAAATGATCCAAAAAGTCACATTTTATGTGCTCAGTGTTTTCAAGAATTGTTCCAAGATCAAAACGAGTTTATTCAAAACCTCACAATTAGCGATGAGGCCCATTTTCACCCAACTGGTCAAGTGAAAACAGTAGGATATGGGACACCAAAAATCCAAGAGTGATTGTGCAGAAAATGTTTTAGCACACCAAATTTTCCCAGAACACACTTTGCGATATTGTCCTCATTAATATAGCTAATAATGTAACTTCCTGTTCAATGTTACTTAAAAGCTTCTAATTTATATATTTATTTGAAAGAAAAAAAACTTGATATTTGTGCAAATTCTGATAGCTTTGCCTATGTTGTGTTGGTAATGTGTGCGACTAATAATAATTGTTCTTCAAGCTTCCAACAGTAAAAATACTGATTACTGTATACATATATAAACAACCACCTAGTCTATTTGCTACTGACAAACTGATGGGGTCGAAGCAAGAAGTATGAGCTATCGGCGACCTGGCTACCGTATAACCCCTCCCCCCCCATCTACGCAATGGGGAAATAAACCAATGATTCATCACAACTTATGCATTTTACTGTTAAAGATTGAATTTCTGTAAGTACACACGATTTCACCGTGCAGTATGGAGCGCCCATAAGACATGTTATGCAAACGGCAGACTCAGTGTTACTTACCATAAAAAAACATCAACTCCCATTCAACCCGCATGACAGTAAACATGATTTTCCCAGTAATGGTAGTAGCATGACTATCTCCCGTAAGACCAGTACTGCACGCTGATCGTGGAATTGAGTGTAGTTTAAGTTAGGAAATGAAAAACATCAATAACACCTATACAGGATCTTCAGAAAAAGTATTCCAAGAATTCAGGTTATGATTCCTTACACCAAAATAAGATGAAAAGTTGCAGTAAACATAGGTCCAAAAATGCTCCGTTTTCTGTCCATTTTGTTTTTTACAACACAATTCATATCTAGAGAAATATTCGACTGATTGAGTTAAAACTTGGCATGAAACAGTGATTCAAGAAAAATAAGCGATTTTATCCAATCATGCGTTTCAAAATGGCGGCTGTTTGAAAGTTTCAAACCTAAATTACAGATCCCGACGCGAATGCTGGCACTTGGACTATGGGCTACCAACCGTACTAAAAACATCAGTATTCCTGGCGCGGGTAGATAAACCAGATCCATGTTCCAATTTCATGCGATTATCTCTAGAAAACGAACATAAATAATGTAATTAAATTTAAAATTACTTTTGTAACCCTTTCAAGGGTGAGGTGACACCACCAGTTCGTCGAAAGAATGAATCACATTAGAAAGCGGCGTGGGAAAATGTTTTTTGTCTCCACTTACGCCCTTTCCCCACACCCCTCGCCCGGGCAAGGTCAAGTGCCAGCATTCATGCCGATATCTGCACTCAAAAACCGAACATTTCAACAAAAAATGTCAAGATACCTTTTTTGTAGCCCTTTTGACTCCCTATCGGACGATGTAACTGTCAAAACAATCGGATGAAGGACAATAGTTAAGTTATGTGTAATAATTGGTTTGCTCAACCCGGCATCCTGTACCAACACAGTAAACACTACAATATTATTTGTTTTAATACTGTAAATATTTTGTTGGACAGTAATTGAGCTCATCACCACAACTCCATCATAATTATAATATCTTGTTTTCTAAGAAATACAACACAATGCAATAAATGTACAGTACTGTAATAACAACACCTAACATTGTAAGTATGTTATCTACGAAGCCAAAAACAATGTTATGACAATGCCGAGTGTAAGGATAAAATTGCGGACGAGACTTTAATCTAATGTGACAGGTGACGTTCTAGTTCAGTTAGTGTAGCCATTCAGCAGTTGTTTTGTATCCAGTGTGTTTAAGTTGATTGTTTCCTTTTTTTTAATCACGTGATAAGTTTCAGTTTTTAGTTGTGTTAAAATCAGTGTTGTGAACTCGTGGTAAAATGCCATTAAAAAGGAAGAAGATTGTTGTCACGTACAGTACTGTATTTTATTATAAAAATCTCGATTTTAGTTGATCAGTTGTTTAAAATGTAACACAAAATAAATAATTATATTGTTTCTGTAATTTTCTACCATAAAATATTTGATTTTTCCTTAAAACTGTAGGCCTAAGAATGGTAAAAAAAGCCAAAATCAGTTTATCCGGAAAGGGTCTGGTCCCATCAATTTAGGTTAAACGAGGTTTCAGTGTATTTTAGGTTTGCAATATTCGCCATTTTGAACGCATGATTGGATATAATCGCTTATTTTTCTTGAGATAGATAACTGTTAGGTTAAACTTTGTGCCGAGTTTGAACTCAATCAAGTTTGTACAAAAAATAAAATGGCGGATTTCAGGCCAATGTTTATATGGACTTTTCTTATTTTTAGCTATAGAATGACTTCGTGAGAGATTGCTGCATAGTTCTGTATAAAGTATACTATATAATATACCTTATTGATTATCCGCAGTTCATTGATGTACATCTTACACAGCACTTAGAACTCTTTGCCACTATAATAATCAGCTGTTTAATGAATACTTCATCAGACTCTCTTCCATCACTGAAACAATTCAAATAATTATCGTTTTCGGAAATCCGTGATGTCAATGTGAAACAGATTTTAAAATATGGCTGCAGAAACAGTTAGTTAGTTGTATAATAACTAACTTTCACAACTAAAATGCAATTTTGATAAAACAAAATAATAACAACATTGGGAACCTTATAATTATTAACATGTTTTTCAGGCACCCTGAATAATATTTTTACATAGCCTACTCAGTTCATTGACCAAACTTTGAAAATATAATACTAGCAGCTAAAATATAATTTAGATTCTTTCATTTCTGTTTTTATAATAAAATACTTGTGAGATTGCATAGCATTTTATTTAGCCAAGCTCATTATGTGTTTACATTATGGTTTCATAAAATTTTTTATTAAAGAGTTTCATTAAAGTATAATCTATACTTATATATCTGTAAAATAACTTTGATATAAAAGATCTTTGTATAATATGATGGTATAATTCCCACCTAAGGAAAATATTTAAAAAAGGCCTACTTAAGTAGTTCTATCGGCTCTATGCAGTAATACTTTCAAATAACAATTCAAAACTGTTGCCAACGCTTCCTGGTGTCAAAACCAACCAATCCGCATTGAATAGTGACTAAATAAAGAAGTTGTATTTTTTCTTCTTAAAATTACAATTCAATAAAACTTTTATTCATAAAAATTACGATAACAAAATATACACATAAATACAATCAATATCCTCAATATGTTCACCAATTATAGCCAGTACAAT
>JAGFPH010000385.1:148854-187057 GCA_018207615.1 Philaenus spumarius | reverse complement strand
ATACAACAGCGTATGTCCGCGAAAAAATCGATGCCTGAATACAATTTATGAAAATTGTATGAACTACCATTGTTGAAATATTATTTAAAATACCACGGCAAATGTCCGCAAAAGAATACGACGTCCGAATATTATTAGCGCTAATTTTATAAAACGCAATACACAACAGCGTACATTCGCAAAAACCCCTACTTCTGAGAGCAATAATTAGTTCTTGTTTCTATAAAATATCGGCGTTAAAACTTACTTTAAATTACAATGGCTAAGGTCCACGAAAAGGTTATTTAGATGACTCTTGTAATATTCGGAAAAGGTGGAATTAAATATCGCTATTTGCGGGACTGAATAACAAGTAAAACAAAGGCACTTCGTCGGGATTCCTACAAAAAACATAAATACCGGGTAACGTAAATCCCGAAAATGTCCAAAATGTTTTACCCGAACTAAAAACAAATAGAATTATTATACTTTTGTTACACATCTATAAGATTTGTAACTTTTCTTCACAGTATTCACCCTAATTTTATAAATAGACATGATAAGAAAAGAATCCATAAGTGGTTGACCTTGAGCCTACTTTACCTTTCCGTGTACAAAAAACCAAGCATACGCATGAATGCGTTTACAAACGAAACAATTGCCTAAACATTTTACTAGGGGAAATATCTACGTACATCAAAGTAAGAGAGTTTTACATTTTTTCCTACTGATATTTTATTGTTAAAATGATTAATTAGGGTTAAGTTTACATACAGAGAATGTGATTGCAAATACTGGAGATTACATTCAAAATACGGAGAACTGACAATAATATGAAATATATTAGTCTATTATTAGTCGAGTTTCGGCTATAGATTCTTGTTACCGATATCAAATACAAAGTATCGGTGGTATCGTGAATCGGCCCATCCCTAATTTAAATGTTACAATGTTTAAAAGAGATTATGCACGTAAATTTATATGGTTTAATAATTCAGTACACATCGAATGCTTTGTTTGTGTTTGGAATCGAGGTACTGTAATAATTGGAATCGACTTTTGCGATCGATTCTCGATACCGACTACCGCACTAAGAATCAATGGAATCGATTTTAGGGAATCGGTGTTTGCTCATGCCGAACTCCCGCGATCGCGTTTACAAAACGAAAATAACTCGACGAGTGAAGGAATAAAATTCCCGGTTACACATCAAAATCACGGCTTTCTCCCGGAATTTTCAAGGTTAATTCATATTCCCTACTATTTCCCGATTTCCCCGGTTTTCCCGGTTGGTAGACACCCTGTAATTATAAAATTTTCATATTAACGTTGCATGGAGTAATTATTAAGAATAAATTTAAATAATTTGCTTGAATAGTAATTAAAAAATCCAGAAGCCAGTTGGCTCTGTTCAAAGTAAATAACTTCTTATTATTTATAATAATAGTAGTCCTGAACCAGCTGAAAATCGTAGTCTATGTGTATATATATAAATATATTCAAAAAATATTACTTGTTATAAAAAGGGTAAAACATTCTCAAAACGGTACGACCCCGACAAGAGTCGAGGTTCTTTATAGGCAAACATTAACGTAGCTTCCTTTCAAATAGTAAGAAATACTGTCCGCAGGATAGTGAAAAAATTTCTTGCGGCGGCGATTAAAATGAGAGCTGGTTAGATCGTCGCAGGTGGCTTTTTAGGCAGTGGAGGCTGAAAGCAGATCGTCGCAAAGTGTACCAAATTTGGACCAAATCGGACTTAAAATGCGGCCGCTAGAGTGCGAACACATATATATGAATTTTTTTTACACCCCAAAACGTGTTCTTGGGACCATGATCGGTGCTCATTTGCTACTCCCGACCTTGGGTCTCACCATAAGGGCCACTGCAATAGCTCATTTTTCCTATGTAAATTCGCTAATAATGAAGAAAACTTACCTTAAAAGTCGTCTGGATCAGTTCTGTATCAGAGTACTGTGTAGCTGAAGTGTCCAATTTGATAATGAAGCCTTCTCTTGTAGTATGACAATAATTAATATACTAACTTATATAATACATGATTACAAATTGGAAACATACTGTGACTTAAGACTATAAGTTAAAACTACAGGCTATATTTTTTATTATTGCTTATAGGCCTATATTGAGAAAGAACTAACGATAACACACAGAAACTAATTACTACAAACTTTACAAAGAAACGGATTTACTGTAGAACAAGACGCCATTACATAATATCTTATATTATAAGACTGATTGAAAGCAAGACACAAAGCTAATAAAAAGAGCGGTGACTTTGAACTTTCATATTGCTCAATGAGCTAATCTACAAGGTTTTGACATTTAGTTTTTTCGATAGTTCTTGTTCAATATGTACGCAAGCATACAAACAAAATTTGCCTGAAGTTCTAACGTATAGTCTTTAATTTAGTCACAGTATGTTTCTAATTTGTAAACATATATAAGTTATTATATTAATTATTGTTTATGTATAAAGTTAATGACATTTAGTTACTTGTTTTTTAATTAGTTCTTGTTCAATATATTATATAACTAAAAATCATAAAAATGTCATAAATGAACAAAACAAACTAAAACAACCTTTGGTACTTGCATACTATACGGATCTACCTTTTTCTAAACACGAAATTAAATACAATATTACTTTTCTAAAACGACAAAAGTTTCAGTATACACCCTCTAAACTACTTACCTCTTGTTAGGAAAGTTAAGTAGTGGTATCAACTCACTCAACATTAGTTAGTTTGGGTTCAGGTTTTGTTATATTTACGTTGGATTGTAGCCATTGCTCCTTTGCTGTTTGTATGTTAGTTTTTAGTTTAGTAGCCAGAACTCCCAGAAGAACCTAATATGAAGAAACATAACATGTAGCTATTTACATAAGTTTTATTTGTTAAATTTTATCAAGAGGTTTTTTGTATCCTACAAATATTTTACGTTCAGGTCGACGGTATTTTATTTATAACTTGTATGTAATATATTTAAATATAATAAGCCTATCTATATAAATAAATATATTAATTAGCGTAATGGTAAAATTTATAACACATTTATTTCTGTCTGACAGATAACCACATAGGCTAGGCCTCTAAAAATTATCATTAAACTTATTGGGACAAAATCTTGAATTTTTTAGTTGTACTAATATTGGAATGTATTTTTACCACGTCAGGTTATGCGGACACTCTAACCTACAATACCAACATACAAATAAACAAAACCTGAACCTAAACTAACTTACAGTTGCCAGTCACAGTTTGTTTCCTTTTTGTAACAATAATATAGGTTGATACTCTACCAGGCTACTTAACTTTTCAAAAAAGTAAAGATTGGAATTGTCGGTAGGGGCATAGGGCAATTAAACTCTAAATTCCCCAGCAGAACTACTATATACCGGTATACAACTTTAATCACGTTATGGTACAACACCGAAAAAAATTAAAAACTATCACTGATGAAATAATACCTGATTAATAACACAAAATACCTAACACCTGTAACTGGTATAAGAAACTAAAAATCCCTTTAAGACCTAAACAGTTGTTAAAGAACCGACGACGGTAAAATAACTTGGTTGGAGCGAGTTGTCTCAATTTACATCCGGTGTTACCAACTTTAACTTCCTCATTGTTTTGTTAACTCTAACCGTTACCCGTACCGGTAGAAAAAACAACTATAATAACAATATCAGTTATTGCTTACATAGTAGTAACTCTTAAGTCCAGTAACTGATGCTGGAAATAAATGATAACTAGTTATGTTTACTTCTTGATTTTGGTAAAAAAATACCAGTTAAAGGAAATACCACTCATCTCTAATTTCTATCACAAATCACTTACAATGTGGTTAGGTTGGCCGCACTACTCTTTTTCCTAAAATATGTTCGTCTTTTGCAAAGATGTCACCAGCGAGGCATGTTGCCCTCCTTAGTTTCTACTATCATCAATTGAATTTTATTTATTTGTTTGTTTTTTCTTTTACAAAATAAAATATTTGTTAATTTTTTCTTTACAAAAATGTATAGACCACCCTATACACAACATAAGTATAGTAATTATTAATTAATGCGGAGCAAATAAAATAACTATCATTTAAGTATATGTATTTCACATGACTGCCACAATAGACCCATTCATAATGCTTAATATTATCTTTCTTCATTACAGCTTATTTTATTTACGCTGAAAGTAACTTATATCTTACATTTTATTAATAACCAAAAATGGATTACCTCCACACTTCTTCATCATTATACGTCCTCCTCTTAGCCACAGGTACTTGTAGCCTCTTTCATTCTTCGCTGATATTGCAGCTCAGCTAAAAGTCTACGTCTTCCAGGTCTTGAACTTTCATTGATGTAAATCGGCAGACCCACATGTCGTGTAGAGACATCCATTTTCATTCATCACTTCTGCAGTCGTTCCTCAGCGTCAACACTGCGCACAAATTTAACAATAATTCAAAATCTTCTTTACTAATTATTATACAGTTAATGTGAAATACCTTATTACAGTCTCTACAGGTTACATTAGCGCTTCTTGAAGACACTGATTTTATACAAACTGCACATTCAGCCATTCATTGCAATATAACAATTATTAAACTGTAATCCCACAAACAACACAACTGTATCCAACAATTATATTAAACAAAACATCAAAATTCACTAAAAAGCACACGTTCCTTCATGATATTAGACATTATATTCGTAGGCAAGATAAGGCACTGTTTAGCCCTACACACAACCTCTCTCAACAAACTCCAACTCATAACTGAGTAATCAAATATTTTCAAGTGAATGTTAGCTTGAGCCAACATTTTAACTAAAACCACATGGGTATAATAAAAGACCAGAACTCTTTACAACGATACCTAAAATCATTGCTAGTAAACTTGTTATTATACTATATACTATAGTTGACCCAGTAATTGCAGAGAATTACCACAACCTATTGCCCTAAATGCAAGTCAAACAATATACAGTAGGTACTATTAGAAAATCAAATCAACACAGTGGTAATATCACATACACCTCCAGCCAATTTGGTGAAACACTTCCGTTACTTCACATCAGATCTTCAAGCTCTCTCTCAAATTGAAATCTCCAAAATGATCAACCAACCTAATATTCATTCACCTCTTCAACAGCAAAACAATACACAAATACTCTACTTTATTTCAATCTTATAGCCTATTTTAGTTAAAGTTCACTATTTGATAATCATCCACTAATAAGCCCATAATAGTCACCTATCATTCTGTAGGCTCAAGCTTCTAAACATGAATTGTACACCATTGTTTTAGTAATTAAGTATTTTATTTCTTAATGAATTACAAGAATTGTGTTGCAATCAAATATTACTGATAGCTAGGCAGGCAAAACTAAAAACATTGAATTCTGAGATAAATCAAACTATTTACAGTACTTTTTTATTTGTCAAGATTTATTATGTGTTAAAGCGTTTGCACTCACATTGTGACTAGCATACTTTTAATAGCCTAATTGTAGGCTACATTTATATTTACTGTGGTGTTTGAACATTTATTAAAACCTGTACACTTTCCAATACTGATTGGTAGTTTTATGAAATAAGATTATCAGGGGTTTTCAGTGAATATCAGTAAGCCGTACAGGCCACTTGAGTTTCCTTGTGTTACTCATCTCGCATAACAGGCAATGAGGCAGTAATAACAATTAATAGTAACCTAATTATTGTTTGCGAGTAACTTAGGTCTAGGTCAAATTTAATTACTGTTTCATATCTAACTTGACCTAGCAGAGCAAACAAAGTCTAGGCAAGTTATTTGGTAGCCTAGTAAACTATAAGTTTAGGATACACACCAATGATGAGGGTCAGGACTCTTCTACACAAGTCTTTAAGTCACTGGTAATGAATTAGGCTATATTATTTTAATTAAATGTAATCATCCTAAAACACTATTTTTAGGAAACAAAAACAAAGAATAAAAAAAATATTTTGAAGTAAACTATAAGTTTAGGATAAGTAGGTACACAGTATTGAGGGTCAAAACTCCTATTTAGGTCTTCACAAATCTTGGACTCTTGGAGTCACTGGTTAATGAATTAATTAGGCTATTATATTTTGAATAGCCTATGAATTATATTTAAGATAAAATTAGGCCTCACTTTCTGCATGTTTTAGAAACATATTTTGTGTTTTCGTGATCTAGGCTAAATGACTAAAGTTTAGAATATGCCTGCTTACCATATTCTTTAGTTTGTAAAAGAGATTTTTCCCTACACTTAGTAAATAATGTATACATTAAATTTTTGTATATTTATAACAAGATTAGGCCTCTTTTTGCAAACATATTTGTGAAAACAAATCAAATACACAGAAATGTTCTCTGTGTTTTTCTAAACACGAAAATGTATACATAGAGCCTACTTACTTTACTAAAATGGCTTAGATAGGTTTAAATGAAATGTGTTCCAGTAGTAAAAATGTACCTGCCAGTATAAAAATATCCAACTGCCAGATGGAGGGTTAACAACAAAACCACGAGAAAAAAAAAGAAGAAAATTACCTCAAACTTCATTGGATTTTCGGAAATTAAAGATAGGAGAAGATGTTAATACTGTATTCTCCTTACTCCATACTTTCCCCGATTCCTTCCGAATTCTTTTCTTGGGTTCCAAATTGTCCATCTCAATTCTCAAAGAAAACAAATACAGGTAAATCACAATTAAACAACAAGCTGAAAACCTCAAACTACCTTCCCCAAGAGTTTTACGACGTTACCTCTGGTTTACCTTTTTTTTACCAGACCCCAGACCATGTTAAAGTCGAGTGTGTTATCGACTCTAAATAGCACACTTTTGTCAAACAAGTTTCTCGATTTTACCACACTTACTTACGTTTAACATACTTAACACAGGTTGCATGAAACCACTATTATTTTTAGGTTAAATGTAATCATCCTCATTAGTAGGCTAAACACTATTTAAAACAAAAAACAGAACAAGAAAATGCCAACAGAGCTATTCCCTTTCAGAAAGTAATGGTAAATGAATAAAAAAATTACAAAAACAGAAAGTTACTGAATTAAAGAATCCGAGTGTTATAACAGATAAACGATAAACATACTGAATTAAAATCCACACACATGCTAAGTTAGCAAACGCAAACAAAAACTCAGTTTAGGTTAAGGACGTTTACATAAAGTAATATGGCTGCCATGTTTTTTTTAAATGAATGGCGGTTTATGCGTAATGGGTAATGGTAGGACTAATAGTGTTTTCAAAAACTACCATTTAATAATTTGTACAAGTCGATTAAAGAAAACACATCTATCTACTAGTAGAATATCTTAAACGCAACACTAAATTCGTAGAGATGATTTTTATCTAAGTAAAATATTGTACAGAACTTGGCCTACCTTAATTTGTGAAAAGTGAAGCAAACTAAGATTTCAGTTCTAAGGGTTACATGCCTAAAAAAACAAACAAGTAATGGATACAATTAGTGTATACAATGTGTTGTCGGCTTTTACGTCTAAAATATACACTAAATACATCCAAAATTAGGAATTTTGTTGGCAAAATAACACCTTAGAAAAGGATCCAAAGATTTTCAAACTTTCTTAGCAGGATATGAGGTAACGTCTCTAACAATGAACAAAGAGGAAGCAAATCTGCAAGTAACAAGGCCTACAATTTGGTTGAAAACTTTTTGTACAATACAATGTACTACCATTGACCATATAAGTAATGCTTATATATTCAATGGTACTACGTATGTATTTAAATGTATTTTGTAGATGGGTTTGATTCAATACCATAAAATTACAATCCTATTTATTTTGTTTCTTGCTAATATTTTTTTCAAGCACTGAAGGATCTAATTCATCATCCTGCAGTTTATAATTTATCAACCTGCTTAGAAATATATATATATATATATATATAATTCTCTAGTAAAATAATATATTGTATTTATGTATATTAAAATATACGTAATAATGTATTGCTAATAATTATTGAATAATCAACTCCTATAAAAGCGAGTACATACATATGTACGTAGGTAGTAACTTAATATTAACTGCTGATTTCATCCATCATCTATAATACTTAAACAAACCTATTGTAGATAATTCTTTGGTGTTATGTTTACAACGTCAATCATTTTAATTTCTCATGAAGTTGATTTTTTTTATATGAGTTATAGACCTAATGTATTTTATAATACATTAATATTATAATATTTGCTTTGACGTTATAAACTGCATATAAATACAACCTTTTATCATCAAAATATTCGTTGATACTAATTTAAAGAAAATCTATTCGTTTAACTTCGGAAACATTCGTACATCTTCGTATGACATATAAACATATTCCATTATTAATTCCTTCACTATAATATTAATAACTTCTAAATCATTTGATTTATCAATATGAAATGAAAAAACATTTAAAAGATAATATTTTTATTTAAATATATAATAACATACATAAATACAAAATTCTAACAAATATTCCTATAGTTTTATAATCCTTAAAACTACTATACAGTAATTGTACACATTTACCGAGTTAAAAATCCCCTTCAGCATAGTTAGAGAGACCTAGAAGTGTGTTGTTTTTAAATAGTATTTTGTGTTTCTGATGTGTATCTAATTAATCCGCCTCTGATTTTTCTCAGGGGTTTACTAGTATATAATATATTACTAATAAAATTAGTCCTTTTGACAGACATAAATTAAAATCATGTAATGCTTTGAATCATAGACTACAATTCTTTAATCTATGGTCATTACATTGAAAACATTTTGCAACAGTACTGTTGTTAGTCTATTTATTTTACACCAACTTCTAACTTAATAAAATCACGACAGAATGTGTGAAATGGCATACAATATATTATTACGATTTAAAAATGGAAGTAATTTAAAATTTCAATGGTATGGGTTTCTAAATATAAATGAATGAATTAGTTTTAAATTCTTGTTAAGAATATATTAAAGATAAATTCATTAATATTTTAAATTTATTTAAGAGGGAAATTTTAATGTTGAAATGAAATAATAAAATTATGATTGATTGCCTTGTTTAAGAAAACCTTATATTAATTAAATATGTTATCTAATAATTTGTTTACTGTTCAGAGTCCTTCTTTGTTTTCTTTACAATTTGAGAATTGTAGTTTTCCTGATAAGCTTAACTATTTTCTACCCATCTTTAAAAATGAAAATAAAACTGACATAACAAATTACCATTCTATAGCACTAATGCTATTTCAAATTTTTGAAAGAGTAGTTCTGAGCAGAATTTTGAAGCTTTTTGATAAATCTAATGTTTTAACAGAGATTCCAGAAATGCCTATCTACAGAATGTGTGCTATATCCAGGGTGACACGTAAGTAAACAGCCAAACTTCAGGAAATGGTTCCATGGGTGAAAATAAAGAGAAAATCAAGAATAAATTGTTTAAAAAAAAGTAGCTTTTAGCATCTCTAATGTGTGCCCTCTCAAAGGTGTTTGATTGTGTCGACATACAGTTCTCCTTCATAAGCTTCATTATTATGGTATTCGTGGAAAGGCAAATGATTGGTTGCGGCCCTACTAACAAGTAGAAAACAAAGAATCAAATAACATTTTAATATTTAAAAATGGCATACTTTGCTTTCTTTGAAAGTGTTTTAAGATATGAAATTCTTATCTGGGCAAATGGAATAGGAATATACACAATTTTAATTCTTCAGAAAAATCTTTGAGAATATTAACAAACTCGGATAAATTGGAACACTGTAAGCCACTGTTTGTTAAAACTAGTATTTTAACTGTTATCAACTTATATATTTTGGATGTAGTAATGTATGTAAAGAATATATGTATCCAGTTAGAGGATTTATTCATGATTACAATACCAGATTTGGTCACATTCTTGAACAACCAAGACATAGACTGAATAAATCCAAGAATTATCATTTAGCTACTAGGAATCAAACTGTTCAATAAACTACCAGACACCTTTCAAAGCTTGACAAATAATGATTTTTGTCATACTTTTTATGGTTGGCTGAAAGAGCACCCATTTTTATAACTTGGAGGATTATTTGAGTTGTGATAGTGGTAAGCCTGGATCATCTGTCATGTTAGTATTAATAAGTAAATTAAGCCTGTATGTGACAAAGTCTGTTGCAATGTTATACAGATAGATAGATATAATTTATTAGCACAATACATACAATTATAATAATTCAACTAGGGGCTCTGCCCCTGGACGCTCCGCGTCCCAACCCCGGCTCGGCCTTCGGCCTCAGATGGCTGCTTCGCTTCGCTCGCAGGTGGAAAATTCGATAAAGAATCTCGTTAATCTTTTGCTTAATCTTTTGCTCGTTTTTACATAGGTGACCGAGCATAAATTAGCTGTTTTATTTGGCAGCTGTCTCAAACTCATTAAACATTATCTCCATAAGATTAACATGGCAAATTTGAAGGATTGTATACCGGGGCTCCTTCTCGGGTGAATAGCGGCTGAACGGATGATAATATATAAGACTTGACATATCTGTGAATGATTATGTTCAGTTTTTGATCCAAATTAGCTGTTTTATATATAATAGGTTTGTAACAACCAATGTTTGAATTGAATTAAAATATAGTTAGCATTTTTCGTTGATTTTTGTTTGTGTTTGTTTTTAGTTTGTCAATGTAACCTCAAAAAGGTAATACTACATTTGATACTGATTTGATCCAAATCAGTTGTTGATCCAAATCAGTTGTTGATCAAAATCAGCTGTTTTAAGCTTTTCATACGAACAGCTGTTTTTGTGTCCTTGATAAAATCAAAAGAAATATTTCTTCTTCTTCCTTAAGATTGACCTTCCATAAGATTAACATTGAAACTTTGAGGGCCACTGGGGCGTAGCCCTAATGTCCTAGGACTTCGGTAAATGCTTGATGACATATCTACAGGTAATAAGACACATTTTAAAACAAAAATCATCAAAATCGGTCCATTAGGAGAGGCTGGGCGATTGGAAATAGGTTTTGACCAAATTCTTTTAATATATATAGATACATTTTTGTTTTTTATATGAATATATCAGTACAGGTGCCTTGTCAGAATATAAAATTTACTGAACAATAAAAACATGATGAAATATAGTCCGGCTTTTCAACATAAAATACTTATTAAAATTAACTATAAACTAATTACAGGGCTTACTAAAAATTCCTTAACTGAGTAATATGCTCTATCCATAATGGCAACTTTCAATTTATTCCTAAAGTGCCTAACATTTAATTCCTTATACTCCTTTGGTAGCCTATTATATAATTTCAAACCAGAATACTGTGGACTTCTTTCAAATAAAGTCAGGTGATGTTTGGGAAGTTTAAAATCATTTGCATTTCTTGTATTATAGCTGTGGTCAAATTTAGATTTTGCCGGTAATTCATTTTTAGTATCATGAACCCAACTCAAGATTTCATATAAGTACAGTCCAGCAAGTGTATGAATTTTTAGCATTCGGCCCATTCGGAAAAGATTTTTACATGACTTTAGTGGGCTAGAATTTGTCATTGTTCTAATTATTTTTTTCTGTAAGATAAATATTGAAGTCACCCCCGACGCAATGCCCCAAAGAATTATTCCATATCTTAGGATAGACTCTACATAACCATGATACACAATTCTACAAGCATCAAGGGAAACACTATCTCTTAATCGTAAAAATGCATATGAAATTGATCTTAATTTATGCTTAATGTAATCCATATGGTCTTTCCAATTAAGTCTCTCATCCACTAAAACCCCCAGAAATTTATGACTTTTTACAGAATTTAATATTTCAAATGTTTGTTGGTTATAATTACTAGCGGAAAATTTTATAATCTGTGTTTTATCAATATTTAATTTTAGCCCGTTTTGATGAAACCATGATTCCATTTCATCCAAAGTATTTTTGAGAGATAATGGTAATTCAGTGACTATTTTATCCTTTATAATTGCTGTAGTATCGTCAGCAAATAAAATAAGATCCTTATTTATAGCTTTCAGTAGATCATTTATATAAAGTAAAAAAAATAAGGGCTCCAATACTGACCCTTGAGGTACCCCGATTGTGGTGGCCTTCCAGTCCGAAGTGTATTTAATATTATATTTTACAACGGAATATTTTCGTTGTAAGGTAAGAAATGTGAATTTTTATAATTGTGTATAAAACTCTACATTTTTCAAACTCACGCAATTAAAGTAGATGAATATAAAGTGATAGGGTTAAAATAATAATGTGTAATGCTCAGAATAAAAAAAGTATTGATAAACATTGCGAAATTGGCGCCCATAGTGGTCGGCTGGATTTAACTTAAGGTTAAACATTTTAAACTCGTTAAAAAAAAAAAAAAGGTTAAAAGATAAAAGAATAACCCAATGTGGAGTTTTTAACGTTAGATTCAGCCGAGAACTGACAAAACTACTTATATTGTGCTATTTCTATGTTAAATTAAGGATATACTTGTACTGTGCTAATTATACAATAAGCGTTGAGTAACGGTAAACATTTCCGGTGTTTGTTATGTGTCCGTGGTATTGAAGGGGGGAGGAAACAAAATTAGTCAAAAACAAATGAATAGTTTCCGTGTTAATTAATTTGAAATAGGGGGTTATAAAAAGTAATTAAAATTTCATATAAACAAATTAATAAATTGAGAATTTTGTTTAAACATAATTAGCAAACAATTATCGTAGGCCTATACAGAAAAAAAAGGGGGAAATAAATAAGCACTACAATGGCAAATAAGGAGCTAAAAGACTTCATAGCAATGTATATGAAAGATAAGGAAGAAGAAAGGAAATTAAAAGAAAAGGAGAAGGAAGAACAAATAGAACGCAAAGAAGAACGAAGGAGACTAAAAGAAGAAAAATTAAGAGAAGAAAAGGCACTTGAACGGGAGCTACGAGACAAAGAAAAAGTTTTAGAATGGGAGTTAAGACAAAAAGAAAACGAAGAATTATTCCAAAAAATCACAGAAAGCATCGGAGAGATGAGATCTGAACTGAATAAGGAATCACTTAGGTGCCAGGAACAACAAAAACAAGTAGATAAAGAGATGAGGGAGATTAGGGGATCCATAGTTTTATTAGAAAAAGAAACAGATGAGATTAGGAAAACTACGGAACAGAATATAAAAAATGTCGATACACGAGTGTCTGTAGTAGAAAGAAAAATAGGGGAAATAAATTTAAATAATATGTGGTCTAGGAGTATTATAGGGCTAAGGGGAGAAGGAGGTTTTAGCAAGATAGAATTTTGGGGAAATCCCAGGGAGCGCCCTATGCAATTTCTGAGGGAATTAGAGGGATTAATGGAAGAAACGAATCCATTTTTAAGTGACCAAGAGAAATTAAAATATGCGGAACGACACTTGCATGGATTCTCGAAGGGGTGGTGGGAAGTAGTTAGAACAGAAAAAATGGGATATACTGAATTTAAGGATAGGTTTTTGGGACATTACTGGTCATTACAAATACAGAAAATAATTAGAAATCAAATTGAATATGGTAAATATTATGAAAACGGAAATAAGACGCGAGCGGATTATTTCTGCATGTTATTAAATAAGGCTGGAGACTTAAACCCCCCAATTCCTGAACAATTTCTGATATTTACTATTTTCCAACATTTTAATGATAATGTGAAATTAGCCAGCATGGGAAAACCGAGCGAAAATATAGAGGAGGCTATAAATTCTTACGCAGTATCGATATAATGGAAGAAACGCGAAGACCAGCGGAACAGCGAACAATGCCACGGGCAGACCGGCAAAAACCAAACCATCCAGAACCACCAAACCTCAGATCCTATGTTCGTAACCCAGAAAACCCAAATAACCCAAATACCTCTAAACCTGGTCCTTATAAAACCTTTCCTAATCAAAAGGGGCCGGGAAACTAGATGCAGAGGTCTTAGCTAGGAAACGGGGAAATCGGATAAGCAGGACTGCGGAAAAAAACTATATAAACCAGGAGGAAATTAAAATTAAAGAAAAGACGAATAAACAATGTGGATGTAATGGGAATAATTATTTCACTAAAACGGATTACGCTCAAGTCAGCGGGAAAGTACATAAGCTAAAATCGGTTTTAAAAGAAGAAAGCGCGGAGGCGTCAAAACCCGAAGAAATACAACTAAAAATAGGTAGCCTACATTATAACATTAGAGAAGAGTTATTGGAAGACGAGGAAGGAAACTTACCAGAGGAAAAGCCTGTCGAAGAAATTCCCAGGATAAGGGTTCAGGTAGGACAACTTTTAGCTGTTTTAGAAATAGACACGGGGGCAGAAATTTCCGTCATACAGCAGGAATACTTAGAGGATTTGAAGAGCGAACATATAGAAATTCTAGAGTTACCGGTGGCAAACGTTGAAATCGGTACAGCCTTAAGAGGGAAAGTTCAAAAAATAACTAGAAAAATAATGTTAAATGTTAGTATTCAAGGAAAATCGTTTGACCTAACATTTCTAGTTGTAAAAGGGCTTAAAGCTAAACTAATTATGGGATGCGACGCGTTATACCAATTACAAGCCAAAATATATATGGATAAAAAAATTATAATATTTAAATATAATCAAGATAATGTAGTGGTACAGTTCGCGGATAAAACTCTGTTAAATAAAGAAATTAAAGGAAAAGGTTTTCAACAAAATTCTATATATTTTAAGAAAAATTTTAAAAATCGCAATATTATAAATACAAATAATAATAATGACGACTGTGTAAATAAAAGTCTGAGAAATCAGGGGGAAATAAAGATAAGAGTAAACAATAGGGGGAAAATAAGCGTACAAAATAATGTTGGAAATAGTTACTCAAAGGATGCCAACGACGAAAACTCGCGAGAAAATACAAATTTAAAAAAGTCAAAATATGATGGAAATATTTCGAAAAGCCCAAACCGTAAATTAGAAACAAATTACTATTTTAACAATCCGAGCCAAAGTTCACTGAACCATGATAATGATTTCACTGAAAATGGACACGATGCACATAGGCCTACGCGAAATCACACAGAACACTTTAACACTGAAGAAAATCCCGGACGTGAATACAATATGACCAGACTTCCCGGAAGATGGAAGCAATTAAATTACAATAATCAATTTCATATAATTCGGAATGACAAGGCACATAGAATCCGATTTAAAAGAAATAATAACTCGTACTCGCAATGCAAACGGTTTGTTAGGAAGCATGTTAAGCTAAAACTAAATATTTCTGCTGATACAAATTCGACACAACTAGAAGAAAACAATTGCCTTCACTAGGTACAAGGGTCAGTAAACAAACCTCTAACCAAACAAATCCAATGTAACATTTGCAAGTAGGTTACACAGACTAGCCTAAGTAAAATATGTTGTACAATAAAAAGTAAGGCCTACGGAAAATAAAGTCCATTAAGCGAACAGCTGATGTTTGAAATGATAACACAGAACGAAGTTTGGGCAAAGTCTAAGTTACGGTAAGACGATAGTTGCAGGAAATAGATAGGCCTATAAATTTGTAAACAAACGGTCAATGTCAATAATATGTCTGAATAAGAAACAGCAGAGTACAAGGTGGGGGAGAGAGAGAGAAACTAGATTGCCTAAGCAAGACAAGGTTGGCAAATGTGCACTAAAATTGCAGGGGTTTCCCTAGTAAATAAACCAGCCATGTCAATGATAAGGTGAGAGATTAACAAGTTGTTAAATAAAGGGGAGATGGAAGAATGAAAAATAAAAGATGATATATACGAGATGCAAATTATTTTAATAATCAATTTAAAATTAACAAATGATATTGTGCTAAAGCAATTAGGAAGATGAAAGATAGACATATGAAATAAAATGTTCTCAATTTATTAAATTACAGAAGGGGAGAATTTATTTAGCAATTAGGTTTAGTAAAACACTTAGGGAATCGTTACTCATAGCTAAAGGTATAGTTAGAAAAAATCTCTACCCAGTCTAAATAACTGTTAAATGTCTTATTTAATAACCAGGCAAACTTTAAAAGTTTAGCAGTGAATAGTAAAAGTTCGGGAAACTGTAAAGTGTGGAGAAGTGAATTTAAATGATTAAAATGTAAACAGTGAAAAATAACTATGCAATAAATGTTTATGAATATGTGTAAAAAAATGTTAACATTTCAGGGGATAAACCCAGAAGGAAGGGTTAAACCCATAAAATGGTAAATATAATAAGTATAATGATGTCACAAATATAAAATGAACTGAAATGAAAATTAATAAATTAAGTAAATATGTAATGTACTAGGATAAGATTTTAGGTTAGGTGCAGAAAGAACCAATTTGAAGGAAGACGTGAGAGAAATTTTGAGAAAAGGAATTGTATTTTTGTTGTGAGAATTGTTGTCTTAGGGGTGTTGTTCTGAGACCTGTGTTTCACTGCAGAATCCCAGAACAAAGGGGAAATTTACAACGGAATATTTTCGTTGTAAGGTAAGAAATGTGAATTTTTATAATTGTGTATAAAACTCTACATTTTTCAAACTCACGCAATTAAAGTAGATGAATATAAAGTGATAGGGTTAAAATAATAATGTGTAATGCTCAGAATAAAAAAAGTATTGATAAACATTGCGAGAAAACCCGTTGACGAAAAGTGACAGTTTCGCAAGACAAAAAAGTGTGTAAAATCATACAAAAAAGAAATTGGTTCAAATAATAAAATATTAGTAAAATTGAAGTAAAACAGAAATGCTTTCGAAACGCGGATTAAATTAAGCGTTCGCGAGGGAATTTTAGGACATCGGGTGGTACACGTGGAAGGGAAATTACCCTACATCCGGGCCACTTGTGTTTTAATCGGTAGTGAGCGATGGATGGAATAGACTGGTTAAAAGATGTCGCTCTTATGTTTGCAGCTTAATACATTCTTTTTTAATCCTCTTGCGAGTAACTATTGCTACAAATAATTAGCTACACAAATGAACAGATTGACTTTGAAATGTGTATTGGACAAATCAAAATTGTCATAACTCATTTCTATTTCATATCCAAGTTATGAACGTCGAGATATACCTCGAGGAAGAAACAAAAGAGACTACTCAACTTTAAAAGCAGAACACTTACAAGACGAAGTTCCAGCCAACTCCAGAGAGCGGTTCCAGGATAATCGCGACGGGAAGACATCCATCTTACCAGTGAACGTCAGGGAAATACTTCGCGCCTGAACGATGAACAATGGACCATAAGGTTGGAAAGTTAAATTAATAATTTCACCTGCTAATAGAAAGTTGCCTGATATAGAATAACGATATAGTTTATCAATACTTTTTTAAGCTGGGTAGAGGAAGCTAGTATTTTTGAATGATTTAAAATAACATACTATAAGAAAATTAAAATTAATTACGGTGTTAAAACCGTAAATATATATGATAAAATAAAATCAAAATTGAATTCCAAATAATGGAGAAAAATCTTTTTTCAAATAAACGTTCAAATATAAAAAATAAATAAATAAGGTTCAATCTGCATAATAGGATAAGATATCTAAATAGTAAAAGAATTGTAATTTTATTTAAGTCGGGAAAAGACAACCCGCATTGATTTTGAAATTTTTAGTTATTTGGTAAATAAAATTGTTTTGTATGTAGTAGAAAAATTTATCTTAAATACTTACCTTAGTTTTTTTAATCATATCCAATATTTAGGCATTCACTATCACTTATAAACTGTATTTCAGGTATAATAAATATCACAGCACAAATAATAAGGGTTTTAAGGTCAGTTCCAGAAACCTACGTCTCAGGGATCAATTAAAAATAAAATACAGTGTAAACCCTGAACTGAGCGGGGAAAATTCTAAAAAATTAAGAAATTTACTGGAAGTTATAATAAAAAGGGGGGTTCCAGGGTGTCCGGGCTGCTGGACATTCTGAAGGAAGTTGTACTATCTAGGCTAAATAAATTAAAGAAGCTAAATACTTCCAGTAGGTGGTACAAACTTTTTATTTTGCAAATATATGAACTAAAAATACCTGGGGAAACAGCTGTAGATAGAAAATTGAAAAAAGACTTGTTTGTAAATTGTAAATGTTCCCAAGGTTAAGGAGTTACGATGGGAAGTTCATTGCAATTTATAAATTATTGTTCTTTGCTTTCTATTGGCAAGGTAAGACTCAATAAGGGAGAGGCAACTACCACCGATTCCGTAGTCGACCAGCTTTGCCAGCAACACGGTATGATTTACGCAGTCAAAGGCCTTGGACAAGTCACAGAACACACCCACCGTGGCCCACGACTCATCCATTGCCTCGGTCACCTCATTCACAAACTGAACCAGTGCAGTCTCCGTACTAAAATTCTTCCTAAAACCAAATTGTTTATCATGAAATAATTTATTATAATTAAAGTATTTTATTAATCTATCATTTATAATTCTTTCAAAAATCTTTGAAAAGTTACACAGTATAGCCACTGGGCGGTAATTGTTTATGTCTGTCCTACTTCCTTTCTTATATATTGGGGAAATTTGAGAATATTTTAGACTATCAGGAAAAACTCCACTATCCAAACACTGATTTATCATCCAAGCAAGAGGCTCAGCAATTTCCTGAACAGAGGCTTTAATAACGTTAACTGGAACCTCGTCCCATCCGACTGAGTTTTTATTTTTTAAAGAAAGTACCACCTTAATAACTTCATTACTGTTAGTAGAGTCTAATTTACATAGTGAAATTCCCCTTGTTTGACAAGCTTGTTTAACGGTATAATGGAGGCCGCCAGCCGTGGCTTTGGAAATGTTCATATTTGAGACAATGTCAGCAAAAAACATTATTAAAACTCTCCGCCACTGCCATTGGTTCGTCTACCAAACAATTACCATCCTCCCCTAAAGCAATTGTAGGCCTATCAACTGCCTCTTTGTTTATACCAAGTTCCCTGTTAACGATCTGCCAAACTGCCTTGGACTTATTTACAGCATTTTTAATGTAGACACTATTTGCCATTCTTTTAGCTCCTTTAACAACTTTTTTAAATAACTTCCTATATAATTTGACATAGTTAAGAAAATGAACATCTTTGTTGTATTTAGCCTCCAACTGCAATTCCCGTTTTCTATTACTTGAGATTTTAATTCCCTGAGTAACCCAATTCACAGCAACTGGCTTTTTCTTTGGTAATTTATGGAATATTTTAAGCGGGAAAATGCTATTGAAACTCCTCAAAAAGCCATTTAAAAAATTATTATAATTAACATTAACATCCAACATGGGATCAAAGTCTAGACTTTTTTCAACTTTAAGATGGTCAGTGAATTCTTTTATTTTTACCTCGCTAACAACCCTTTTTCTAATAGTTATTTGGGTTCTACAAGATTTAGAGACCTTTATCATAGGCAGATTTACAAACAGGGCCCTATGATCTGATAACCCAAGATCCAAGTTCAGCGTGTGAAGCACTTCATAATTCACCCGTGCCGCTATATTGTCGATACAAGACTGACTTCTGTCTGTTACCCTTGTAGGTTCAGCAAAATGCAAAAAGAAACCGTTACATTCCATAGTCTCAATAAACTTCAAAGAAAATGAATTTGTCTCCAAAATGTTGATGTTAAAATCCCCTGCAATCAATATTGACTTATTTTACTCTCCTTTTCTAAGAGTATCATAAGTTTCTCTAATTTAATTAAAAATAGTTTTCTAATATTATGATCGGGCACCGTATACACTGATACCACCAATAACCTGAATTCAAATACCTCCACAAAAGACCCTTCAAATATCATATCTTCATTCAAGATTGCTGCCAAATCCGGCCTCATTTTATGTTTACAAAACTTATCAACTAGAATACAAGGACCACCTTTAGTATTAGTTTTTCTTAAATACACATCTCCTACAACAAAATTTGTTACAGTATTTAATAGGTTTTTCGAGACATTGCTTAGCCAATGCTCATTTAATGCAATTATTTTTATTTTATTCTCAAAAATCTGTAAAAACAATTCCAACTCCAAGATTTTGTCTGAATTTAATCCCTGCACATTTAAATGCATAACCCATTTACTATTTAACTTAGCAGCCCTGTACCCTTCCTTTTTACCAATGGAGGTTGTACAATCTAAAGATACACTAGGTGAACTAAAAATCAAATCACAATTATTTTTTACGCAATTCACTAAATTGTTTTCACTCATTTGGTCACAGGTGTCAATGTACCCAGTTCCAAGTTTTTTAAAAGCTGTGGGTAAATTGATTGACGAACTGAGGAGGAGCTGCAAGACTTTACACCAGACCCTTTGGTTCCCTTCTTTAACCACTGCTCTAATGCAGTGAGCTTTTTATGTTCAACCTTTTCACATTTATTTGTAATTTCATTTGCACTATTTAACCATTTGTCAAGAAACGTTGGTTTAATTAAGTTTATTTGTTTTAGTTCTTTCAATGCCTTTGTACCAATCACCAAATCAGCAATTCTTTTACACACAGCCAATTTTCCATTTCTGTTAAGATGTCCATTTCGGCTGTACTGATACAAAGCAAGTCTTTCAGGAGAAAAATTTATTGATATATTTTTACAGATTTTATTTAAAGACATATTTATGGTTTTCTGTATTTCCCTATTTCCTATATCCACCAGATGTTTTCGAAGTACAGTATTTTCGGGTCTCGGAATTGCATTTATAATTATGTTGGTTTTATAAGAAAGGGGTAAAATATTTACCAATACCTTATTTATATTTTCGGAGAATCTATTTAGGGGTGTGCTGAAGGACCAATAAATGTTCTGTTTAATGGTTTTTGGGAAGAATAATATTAACCTAGAAAAGTCGGCTACTTTTATGGCAGAAAATTTGTTTTTGGCAAATGGTCTAAAACTTAATAAATAAAAATAATACTCGCTCAGTGCAGTTTGGTTGTAAATAATTAAATGACAAAAAATTTAAATTAATCATTTAGAACCAAGTACAATCTCGTTCTACAAAGAGTAAAAACATACAATTTCTGGGAGTGAAAACATAAACTGGAAATCACATATTACAGTACCTTTATTTCAAATAAACTTAATTTAGATTGTTTTGCATTTAAAAAAATAAAGACATTTGTATTGGTACCTTAGCTTTCTCACATTCTTAGAAAGCAGACTGTCTGTCAGTGGGAACAAATTTTGCTTAAAAACTAAATATTCCTTCACACATCACAAACACACACATAATTTATGCATGTATGTGGCATTCGTGTTTCATTTTAGCTATGAACTACTTGGATTCCTTTAATGGCTTGGAACAGAAGAAATGTGTAAAGCGCAGGGCCAGGGGTTCAAGGGGCCTAAGCTAAAAAATGTTGTTTTTATTCAAATTTTAATTCAAGAAGTTTGTATTATTTTGTTCACACAAGTAACCTACCTACTCCCGAAGGACCAATTTATGAAGAAAGTGTTAATTCAGGTGTTGACACAAAACACCAGTCCTTGAAGGAATCAGAATTGCACTGTTTGATTGCGACATGTGATGTACTATATCGAATGGCAAGGGCGGGGAGGGAGCTGTAGGAAAGTCAAAACCTTTTTTGAGTTAGATACAAATTTTGATTTAACAACAGCTACAAGTGCGTAATTTTTTGCATGTCAATAGGTTATGATTTATTTTTAGGTACTTGTAACCATTGAGGCTTGTGAAGCACTCTGTAATACTAAAACAAATTCTCAATTTCTCAAAAAACTAGTAGGCATAAGTGGTGCAGAAACAAAAACTCAAACATTTTTACAATCAATAACAATAATAGCATTAACAATACATGGTCGTAACAGCTTTGATGGGATTTGTTAATGAAATTGAAATACTATCAAAAGTAGCCTTTACTTGTAAAAGTTTAACAAATTGTATCTTACCATAAACAGCAGTTAAATCCTTAGGCGTAACCAGGGGGGGGTTTTGGGGGTTATAACCCCCCCATTGAAAAAATATTCGCTTGGTTCAAAGCGTTTATTTACAGCTGACGGTAGCTGTGCAGCCGCTAGCTGCCACTAGAATTTTCCACCGTCTCCGCCGAAACAGTGGCAAACGTGACCAAATGCACGCCAATTTTCCTTATTTTAGTATTTTTTTCGTAGAATACTATACTTCAGCCGCATGTGCAGTTCATCAAATAACGAAACCGACTTTCTTAAACAATTGAAAAATGTTTCTTCTAGTTCCTCAAATCAAGAAACACAGTGTAGAATGCTCCAAAATCTGTTTTTCTTTTATTTATTGATTGGATGAACACAAATATTATTACGCACCTGTAATAAAAATTAATATATAAACACAAAAAAGTGGCTTAGCTACAGTGGAGAAGGGGCGTGAGCTGTATTTTCTTATTAAGTTTTATGCCATGAATTATTGTGAACAAAATAAAATAAAATAGATCTAGAACAATTTACATATACATAAGAGCGCCACGTTGTCTTAATTATTATAAATTTTAGTTAAGTATTTTGTAATTTAAAAAAAAAAATTGACATTAATATTTTCTTTTTAACTACTGGCCAAGACAACGAAAAAGCCGAGGTTATCAACAACCTGGTCTGAGGTGTACAAGTAGGGTTAAAAAGAATTTGAGATTTCATTCGCTAAATAACTAAAACAAATATAATATCTCTTCAGAGTGCAATACAAAAATAAAACAATACTTGGGCAACAAAAGAAAAACTTTAAAGAATAAAATAAACAATATCTGTCTGGAACTTAAAATCAGAATTATAACTTATAAATAAAAATAACTATACTTTTACGTTACATTAAAAATATTAAAAAGTACATATATACATGACATATTTACTAAACCCATTTCAAAGTAAGAAAATAAAAATATTCTGGTTCACTAAATGCTACAAATTAATTGATAAATTTAATGTAAAATAATAAATAAACTAAAATAACTTCTTTACTAACATGCATAAATAAGCATGCTTAATGATTGATGACGTCATCGTAAAAATAATTGATTATATTAAAACAAATTTTGTAAACAACATTTGTTGAATAGGGCCCTTTACAAAATTTAATTTTATTACTTTACGAAAAACATAGTTCGGTAATTTTATTATTTTTAAATACAGAACAATAAATAAAACAATAAAGTATAGTCTGTTTCAAATCTAGCCGATATTTTTCTGTTAAGATTTTACCAATTAATAATGTATATTGGTTATTGTTGAAGATTAAGAAAAACACAAATGTCATAAAAACTGTTTCTTTATGTAAAATAGTTTTCTTTTCCTCTTAGCTCAACTAAAAAACCTGTATGTGGCGACGTAAAACTTGTTCCAAATTGTCCGTGAGAATCCCACGATGTCAGCCAGCGCACAGGTCAGGGCGTGAATATCGGCAAAAACCAAGTTCGCGATATTAAAATAAAACTTAATGTTTTTCTCGTTTCATCTGAGCATGGCAACTCAAAAAAAAGACAATAGTGCAACGTAAACTCGAAATTTTTAGTGTAAGATGAAATAACATTAAGTTCCCGATTCTATGGAATAAAACTTGTCCAACAAACATAAAAACAGTTTTATTAAATTTCACTTCGCTCTAAAATGTAATATTAAACGTCAATAGTTGTTCACCATTTAACAAATATAACATTATAGTCTAAATCCAACCAACTTGCACATGTACGTTTAAGTTTAATTGCACACACAAATTATCCGCGAACCAAACAGCTGCAGTCCAGACCTAACTCTGCTCAAGCCAGCGTCTCACTCGAGCCTTCACCGGATCAGCTGATATGCTACGCAAACAAACTAATCGCAACCACTCGCTGTCTTTAAGTCAACATTGGCTACAGTTACTGTTGGAAGTTAAAAGTTTTGATTAACGTCAACAAATATAAAACATGTGACGTAATACGTCTCAATATGTATGTTTTTTTGCTTCCTTTTCAATCGGCGACGGAATAACAATAAAGCGAGAGTTGCTCTCTGTTCTTATCAATAAAACATTAAAAGTAATAATATATTACATAACACACTTCGTGATTGATGAACTAGACACTTCCGTTTAATGAATCCCAATAAGAATTTTAGACGGCGCGGCGTCGGAAATTTTACCGCGTGCACACTTTTATGACAATCAACAGCCGACAAAAATGGGCTTAAATCACAATTATTATTAGAAGTCGAAAAGTATACATATATACCTATATCATTTTAAAGTACTTTTGGGAAACGTGTTATTTTGCATCTTAGTTTTTAAAAATTGTCCTTCCCCCCCGGTTGTTGTAATCCCCTCCATACGGTCACCCTGGTTAAATCCAGGCGCGGATACAGGGGGAGGGTCATGACCCCCCCCCAAAACATTTTTTAAGGCTTGATTTATATGTTTGATTTTGACCTACAAGCGCCAAATAACACTATATTGTCGTCTCAGCCCGCCGAGCAAGTGGCAGGCAGCATTATTGTACCGTCTGATTGTGTTGAATATTTCACCCACTATAAATCATCCAATCTCAATAAAACAAAAACAATTGGAAAGGAAAAGTTTTAAACATTAATTTTTATATTTACAAATTTGTTCTAAAACGTATATTTACACATTATGTAATCATCGTTTGTAACTCATTGTACTTGTCTAAAAAGATGACGCTGCGCGAGAAACAAAAATAAAAGACACAAAACTTTTCACTTTTCTAAGGCTCATAATCGCTAGACAGACTTGTTTTGAAAAGAATATAAGGCCACCTTTGGATTCGTCAAGATTTGAATTTTCTAACATTGTCTTCCAATCATTCGTCACTCTTATATAATTTTTTAGATATGAAGTTTTCTGTAAACCCTTAAAATTTGACAGGTTTTCAACCAATGAGCTAGCATATTTTGTAATCGTTATATCTAGTACAAATCGATATACTTGTACATTGATGTTTATATGGATTTTAGTGTAAATTTTATATTTTCGTTTGATATAAGGAAAACCTGATTTACTGTTCATGGGCTACAGCTATAGGTCTTGTCTGTGAAATATGTACCATTGCGCCGATTGTCTTAGCGCATTTAGCCCAGCCAATAGAGCAAAAAGAAGTCTAATTTTGTTATTGAATTTAACAGCAAGCGTCATGAACAGTGACTGTATGGGTAGCACAAGGGTATGTAAAAAACAAAAACTATCAGGCAAGGAGCTTTTGTGCATTTTGTATAAACAAAAATTGCAATAAATTGGGACTTTTGGGGTTTTTTGTTAATATTATAAAAAATTATGAATGATCACAATACTTACAAAAAAAACCTACAAATTGTTTTTTATAGACCCTGATTGGATCATTTTCAATGAGAAAAGTTGGGAAAGCACTTAGAAACTACCATCTTTTAAAAGTTCATATCTTTGTTAATTTACAATAATAAGGGCAGGTTTTTCAGAAAATTATTGTTTATTATGTGTTCTTCAAGGAGGAAGTAGATGCAATTTGTCACATTAATAGTTTTTGCACAATTGCAGTATAAACAATGTAGGCCATTATCGTGCATAATGCGCCCAATTAACCTGAGTGGCCCGTTTTAAATTTACCGATCGATTCTGAAAGTAGACACATTAAAATCTACAATTCGTGTAACTGAGATTTTTTAATAATGTTGATAAAGTATAATAAAAATGCTTCAGAACATAGCGCGAAACGCGTAAATTTATGACCGACGCCGATGGTAAATTTACAAGAGAGGCAGTGGTAGTGACGGAAACAGCAACCTGATGCGCGCAGATTGCCATTCTCTTCTCCTCTGCATTATGCAAGATAATGGCCTAAATTGTTCATACTGCAATTGAGCAAAAACTATTAATGCGACAAATTTAATTTTCCGCCTGTCTGAACATACTAAACAATAATTTAAAACAAGATCTGCCCTAATTATTGTAAATTAACAAAGTTATGCACTTTTGAAAAATAGTAATTTTTAAGCGTTTTCCGACTTTTCTCGGTAAGAAATGGTCCGATCGAGGTTTTCAAAAAACATTTTGTATGTTTTTTTTAATTCTCTACAAATGTTTGTTGGAAGTAACGTAATCCTTGCATACATTTGTATAATATCAACGAACAACCCAAAAAGTAAAAAATTATTGTTATATTTGTTTTAAAAAATGCGCAAACATTTCCTTGCCTGATAATTTTTGTATGTTATACATCTATTTGCTACCCTGAAATGCAATAACAATAAACAATCTCTAGTAGTTGGGGTTAATTGTTTTACGGATCGCGCCGCTGTATGGAGTTGTATGACTTCAATAAGTGAGAGCTTGTGAAGTTGTTTTAAATTTAGTGAAACAAAGTGGATTTATTAATCGTGTTGTGGAGTTATGATTTTAGTACCGTTCTTGTTAAATCTTCAATAATTATGGTTTATTTTCTTCTTTAATTAATCTGGAAGAAACTCTTGCTTTTTCAAGAAAATATTTATGGCCTAGAAATGCATTAAAAAACTATTCCATAGGGTTTATACTTTGTAATTCCCCAAACCCGTTGTTGTTAAATTCTTGGTAATGTTGTTTTCGACTTCTTATGACCCCTCCCAAAATTACATCCTGTATCCGCCCCTGGTTAAATCAAACATAAAAAAAAGAAAAAAGCAATCGTGGGACTGCCAACAGAAGTGAAAACTGTCGTAAATATAAATTGTAGGTTGTATTTGTTTAATCTGAAATTTGATCATTTTAGAGGTACCACCAAGTACACTTATTTAACACAACATACAAAATGAGGAAGCACAATATCCATTTCATCGGTAGCGTGACGAGACTAAACCCATACAGCTATTGAGTTTATGCATTTGAATTCACCACTGCCTATTATATTTCATCGATTTCTTTTTCTTTGAGCTGTTACATTAAACTTCTGGTTTAAATTATTACGTTTCTTATAACCAATGATGAAGAAGAAATTGACGAAATCAAAACCGCTACCTCTCACTTTAAGTGCGTATATCGTGAGTTCGTATATTTTACCTCATCCAAAAAGTGCTTGGTACAAATAAAAATGTTTTCACTTCAAAAACTTGAAATCTCATCATGACTAGCAAAATATATTGCTATCACCATACTAAAATTTTCCGAACTAGCGTAGCATACATAAGACTATCTATCCACAGACAGATGTGTGACGAATGGTTTAATTGAAATAAACTGACGTTGGATATTGCGGCACTGTTATTTAACTGCTAATTTTAAAGTACTAGTATATTTTAAAGATCTGATTTAGTGGTATCAGCATGTCTGCCGTTCATATGCGGTGTTTGGCATAGTATAATAGCCTACCATAGATATGTAGATGATACGATTATCTTGTTTAACGGTAGTACGAGACAATTGAATTTCCTATGCACATACATGAATAAAATGCACCATAATTTAACGTTTACCACAGAATGTGAAATTGACCAAAAGTTAAACTATTTGGATCTCACTATTACAAGGTCTGAAAATGATTTAAAATTCAAAATATACAGAAAGCCAACTAATACTGACCAAACTATCCATGCAACTTCGCACCATCCACCGGAGCAAAAAACCGCAGCATACAACAGCTTTGTACACCGGTTAATTTCAATACCAATGACGGATGTAGACTACAACAACGAATTAAAAACCATTAAATATATTGCTGTAGCCAATGGTTATAATCCCAAGTTGATAGATAAATTGGTCAGTAAACATAGATCCAAAACCAGGTTACCGCCCTCAGACAGCCTAACTAAAGTAAAATATGTATCATGCGAATACGAGAGCGTTATCAATTATACTTTAAAAAACGCGATGGCCAAATATAACGTAATTGTTACATACAGAACAACTAACAAAGTAGAACGGATGTTGAGAGCCAATCCCTTAATAAAGAGAGATGCCCAACAATGAACGGGAATATATAACATCACATGTAACATGTAACGATTGTCCTTGCTATTATATAGGCCAAGCCGGACGACCATTTTGCGTAAAGTTTAAAGAACACCTACCAAAAAGAAAACTTGATAATCAATACTCCAGTTACGAACAACACTTAATGGATAATAACCATACTTACTCGAATTGTAGCACTAATATGAAAATCATGCACATTTGCAAAAAGTACGTTATATGAATGCGATAGAAGAGAATAAAATAACAGAGATAAGAATCAGGAACATAGATATCGCTCAGTACCGCCCGAACGGCCAAGCGTGCACATCTTATTGAGTGTTTCCGCGACATACTGAGCAACATTTTACAATTAACGACCTCCATATGGAGTGAAACTTATTTATTGTGTTTTAGTTTGTGTTTGTGAGTGATGTTTTTAGTGTTTTAGTGTGAATTCCTGATGACGGTCGAATGACCGAAATTGCAATTGAATGATAAGGTAAGATTAACCTTAATAAAAAGTTGGATTAGTTGACGTATTATAAAAGTTTGATTAATCACTAATCCGTGAGCTAAAAAATGGAATCTAAATCGGTGTTTTGTATAACATTGTCGATTAGTGAGTGCATTCTTTACCGTTTCTGTTAAAAGTGTTTTAGTTTTTTAAGTTTTAATTTTGATTGTATTTTGGAACGATGAGTGAAAAAGCTAAAAGAAAGTTTGTGCCAATTAAAATTAAATTAGAGGCCATAAAAAGACTAGACTACGGTGAAACATTGAAAAAACTTGCAGCTGAGTATCGGTGAAGTAACTGTAAGGGAATGACGCTGTAATAGAGATAAACTCGAAACATTTTCTATTATTAAATGTTCTAATATTTCGATTAATTAAAACATTAAAAAACATGTTATTCTTTATTTTTGTCCATTTCTCTGCGTATTCCGAGTTTTTTATAGTTCGAGGTACAGTCAGCCCCAATTAACTTGAATTGTCGAGGTTTTACTGTACCAAAAAAATTTAATTTGAATATTATATATATTTGAATACTACATATTTTATTATGAATAAACAATATTTCAGATATTAATATAATTTATTAGTAGTACAAAGGTAAGTGCAAAGTTATAAACTAGGCCTACATGCTCATGTTGTAAAATCATGGCCCAGATACCCCAACTGACCTTAACTACTAGTTCAGAGCTCCTTTGAAGCACATTCATAAGTAAATGTAATTTATGATATTTTAAAACTCGGTATAACTTAAAATCTATGAATAATTCTCCTTTTGAAGGAGAAAAAAAATCTTTTTCAGAAATTTCCTTTCAGTATGCACCCCGAACAGCACCACTAAAATTATAAACTAAAGCAAGTAAAGAATAGTGAAAAAATGTATTCAACATCATTAAAAAGCCCTGAATGTATGAAATTAACATCTTTCCTGAATTTGATTATACATAGTTCAATTTATAAAGTTTATGACTACACTTCATTACATAATATAACAGTTTTATAATTTTTTACAAAACCTACCTTAATCTCTGGACAAACTGTTCTTTAGTAAGTAACATAACCTTCTGTTTTATGACTCCCAACATACAACAATAGGTTCGTCATTTTGAACAGCCGACACCCCAGCTGCAATATGGTAACCAATCAGATCCCTCTATGTTCACTCTGAAATTATTATACAAAATGTAATAATTAATTAAATAATTAAAGTTAAATGGAGACATAATTAATAAAAGTAGTTGAATACAGACATTTTTCCAGTAACGCCTACAATTAGTAAAAATATAGGTTCTATAGAGTTCTAGTGAGAATATTCATTAGAAGCATACAAATTTAAGGCTTAAGTTTACAATTTGCTTCCCTAATGATATGTAGCAGGAGATGACTTTTTTTAGGAAAGAGAGTAGGTAGTGCTATTACCCTACCTGCAAGTCAAACACAATCATTTATTACAGAAAATCAAACCAACACAATAGTAAATACCACACACACCTCCAGTCAATTTGGTGAGTTAACTTTAAACACTTCCATTACTTCACATCAGATCTTTATGCTCTCTCTCAAATTGAAACCTCCAAAATTATGAACCTACCTAATATTCATTCACCTCTTCAATAACAAAACAATACACAACACTCTACTTTATTTTAATAGCCTATTTTAGTTTAAGTTCACTATTGATAATCATCCACTAATAAGCTTATATATAGTAATCACCTATCATTATTCTGTAGGCTGAAGTTTCTAAATAAGAATTGTATACGTTACCATTGTTTTTTAGTAATTAAGTATTTTATTTCTTAATGAATTACAAGAATTGTGTTGCAATCAAACAATATTACTGCTAGCTAGGCCAGCAAAACCAAAATCATTGAACTCCAAGATAAATCAAACTATATAGGTATGTATTTATTTTGTTATTTGTATCAAGATTTATGTGTTAAAGCATTTGAACGCACATTGGGACTACTTTTAATAGCCTAATTGTAGGCTATATTCACATTGTAGTGTTTGAACATTTATCAAAACCTTAGGCGTTAAAACCCATACTATTTCCAATACTGATTGGTAATTTTTTGAAATAAGAATAACAAGGCTTTTCAGCAAGTATCAGTTAGCCGTAGGCCTACAGGATACGGCGCAACTTTACTATTCGACTCTAGGCTAACCTAGAGCTAACAGAAATGCAAAAATAATAATAAAAAAAATACCTAAAAGGTTCTAACCTAACCTATTTAGTCACAGTATGTTTACCCGTATTCAACATTTAACAGTAGAATGTAAAACAATGTCGTTGTCTGTAAAAATATTAGGCTAGAGTCAAATAGTAAAGTTTCGCCAACAAAGTCTAGGCAAGTTATTTAGGAGCAACCATTTAATAATTTGATTAAAGAAAACACATCTATCAACTAGTAGAATATTTGAAACGTAAAACTAATTTCATAAAGATGATTTTTATAAAGTAAAATATCTATAAGTAAAATATTTATAAGTAAAATATCCTACAGAACTTGGCCTACCTTAATTTATGAAAAGTGAGACAAACTTAAGATTTTCAGTTCTAAGTGTTACGTGCCAAAAAAACAAACAAATAATGGATACAATTAGTGTATACCATGTGTTGTCGACGTTTACGTCTAAGATATACACTAAATGATTCCAAAATTTAGAATTTTGTTGGCAAATACAAATAACACCTAAACCAAAGATCCCAGGATTTCAAACTTTTTTTATTATGAGCTAAAGTCTCTAACAATGAACAAAGAGGAAGCAAATCAGCATGACATTGTGTTGTAACAAGGCCTTCAATTTGGTTGAAGACAACCAAGCATGGTATTGAAGACTTTTTGTACAATACAATGCATGTATGTATTTAAATGGATTTTGTGAATGGGTTTAATTCAATACCATTTATAATCCTATTTGTTTCTTGCTATTATTTTTTTCAAACACTGATGAAACTAATTGTAATCCTTCCAGTTTGAATTTGATAACTTGCTTAGAAATATATATATATATATAATTCTCTAGTAAAAACAATAAATTTGATTTATGTATATTAAAATACACGTAATAAGGGAATTTATTAATATAATTAGTTCTACAGACTTGAATTAAAATCTTAGCAGAATTTTTGTTTTGATAAGTTCTTATAGGTCCAAGATTAAAAAAAATAGATTACAATTCGTTAATCTATGGTCAGTACATGGAAAACATTATTTATTACAATACCGGTACTAATAAGCCCCGTGAAAAATCACAGGCAGATTAATTAGATACGCTTTAGGCCCGGTTCTACAATCTCCCGATAAGTGCCCGACAAGTTCCAGATAGAGCTATCCTCCCGATAAATTAAAAGAAGGTATTCTACAATCTCCCGATAGCCCCTTGAGACACAAATAACGCTTCCTTGACGATAGCACAACGACCCGTGTGCTGACTGCATAAATGATTGGGGGTCTGGTGACCGCTAACGGGGCGTCAAGAGTGAGAAGCGTAGTCATTTCATTGTAGGTGCGTTTCAGGTGTTGTGCACTGCAGCCCTCAAACTTAACGATTACGCACATGGGTGGTTGCAAACATTCAATTCGAAGGAGAGGTTGGAAAATAAAGGGAATTTATGATTAACCTAGTTATACGAGAAAAAATGTTGTAGAGAAAGTGTAGGTGGAAATTGGCAAAAGATAATTTATGTATTTTTTAAATACAATCATATCCTCTATATATATATTATATATTATAAGGATTATAAAACTGTAGGCCTATTTGTAAAAATTTTGTATTAGGTATATACTGTACCGTACGTTATTATATATTTAAAGAAAGATACAAATATTATATTTTAATCGCATATATTATTTCTCAAGACTATTTTTTTGTCGGTACGCCATAACTTCCTTAATACATCATCAAATTACATGAATGAGGCATCATTTTAAAGCTTTCCTTAACCACTACACGGGAAAAATAGACAAACAGCTTAAAATTCATGTTTTAATAACAAAAATTGATTTAAAAAACTTTTATATTATACTCTGAATGTTCCTAATGAAAGGCGCCATCTACTAACCATCTGTTTAACTAGCATGACAGCTGTTAGTTAGATTGTTTACACTGTAAGATTGTATAGGGAAACTGTTATTTATAAACCAATATAAATAAATAAACTTAATTAACTGAATTAAATCAACGTGTTAAATCAGGTAAATGTAGGCCTACTCCGAACTTGCGAAATATTCGCACGGGTCAGCTAGTTTCTTTTTATTTCATATTAATAGATCAAATTAATAATTTAGAAGTTATTATGTTATAGCATTGTATTTGGATATTCATGATCTATGATTATAGTGAAGAAATTAATAATTAAATTTGTTTATATGTTATACGAAGATGCACGAATGTTTCCGAAGTTAAACGAATAGGTATCTTCTTTAAAATTGTATAAACAAACTAGCTGACCCGGCAATGCTTTGCTATTGCTTAATTTGAAACTTTGAAAGCCTGTAATTCGTATCCCTGAGGGCCGATGTAAATTATAATGGGATTCTGCTCATTGCTTGATTTACCTAACCTAAAATTATATTCATTTTTTGATCCAAATCAGTTGTTGATCAAAATCAGCTGTTGATCAAAATCTGCTGTTTTAAGCTTTTCATACGAACAGCTGTTTTTTGTGCCCCTGATAAAATCAAAAGAAACCTTTCTTCTTCTTCCTTAAGATTGACCTTCCATAAGATTAACATTGAAACTTTGAGGGCCACTGGAGCGTAGCCCTAATGTCCTAGGGCTTCGGTAAATGGCCTAAAACCTTCCCAGGGTTAACCTGTGTTACTATGCAAAATTTCAAAGCAATCGGATGGACGGTTTGGTAACGCATAAAGGACAACATACATTGAATTATATATATATATATAAGATAATATGATAATAATGTGACGCAACCCCCGTCTGGTTCACCCCTGCGGCTCTCTGACGTCTGGCGACTCCATTTTGGGCTGTGCCTTCGGTCCTCTTGCGGATGTACGTGAGTTTTCAGGATGGATCGTGGGTAAGAAGTTCTTCAATAAGGTGACGAAAGACCGTTTCACTTCAAAACGTTTATTCAAAGCAAAACAACCTATTCCTATGCTGGTCCGGATTTACATCTAAACTAAGCTAAGGTAAACGCAAGCGTCTTCTCCAGACCATGGTTACTAACAGACTGATTTAGGCTTGAACATTCAACATTTAGCTTTAAGCTGGCCTTCCCCTCCTTTAACTATAAACTGTGATGTCAACTACTTAATTTTGTAAGAGTGCAAGTTATTATTTAGCACAACCACACTATCAACATAGATCCAGTGGTCATTGTCATATAAGTTGGTGGGTACCCGTCACAATAAAAGGTTGTGTCACAATATACACTTTCTAACCTCAAAGCAAATCTTATAACTTATTATAACATACATTAGTTCTATAACTCATATTTAAAACAATCAAGTTTACAAGAAATTATAATGATTGATGTTGTAAACATAACCCTGAAAGTTGAAACGAAGCATACTGCCGATTCCTTAACGATAGCTTTGACGACTCTTGTGCGGACGTAGAACGAGGGAAATGACAATAGTTATTTTCCTCGCTTAAAACGATTGTCAAATGCCTCTCTCACGCGTAGCATAGGCAACGACCCGTGTGCGGACTGCCTTAAGCTTTGAGGACTGCAGTGCACAACACTTGAAACGCACCTACAACGAAACGTCTAACGCTTCTCACTCTTGACGCCCCGTTAGCGGTCCTCCAATCATCTACCTAGGCAAAAACGACCAGGCGTACAAATCTCGCTTCCTTGACGATAGCGCGTATGTGCGTGTGCGAACTGCCTGAAATCTACCCAAAATCGAAACTTGTTGCCAATTATCAATAAAATTTATCTTCAGCGGGAGGAGTATAGCACACAGAGTCTACAGCTCACAGATTAAATATCTAAAAAGCCAATTTCTCATAGATAATTCATAAAAGTCTGCTCATTCATATATTTATACAGCAGTTTGGGAATAATGAATAAAATTAATTTATAAGCCTTGTTTGTTATAGAGTACAAACGTTACAGGATTACGGTATAGTCTGGTTCCAGTTTGTCGTGAGCATATTTTAAGCTGCATAAAGAAGTGCATTGTCTTAGATTTAAATAGTATTCGGGAGTGATAATTTAATTTATAAAAGAGTCGGCCTTGTTTAAAATTTTTAAATTGTCCGTAGGCCTATTTTTTCTAAATTTTTGAAGCAACGGTAATAGGCAATTCAAACTTGAAAAATGTGAAAAATGTTTTAAACAAATGCTACAAAAGTTTCCTTAACTTATTTCTGTACACAATATCTGATTTAGGGAAGACAATAATATTATTAGCATTTAACTTAAGGCTTGCACAAACTCGCTAGCCTACATAACCTGATCAGATAATTTCTTGTATCATCAAGCTGGCTAACCATTCCAAGAAATCTTCACAAAATCCCAATAAAAAAGGAAAAATGGCAGGAACAGACGATTTGAGAGTAAGTTTAAGTTGTCTTATTCTTTTAATGCATGTTTTATAGTAGTAGTAGACCTAATCTATGTATAGGTTAACTGAGCTCTGTAATAGGCCTATTACACTTCTGGGATGTAAGACCTAGCTTATTATTGTGTAGGCATTAGATTAAACCCAATTGTAGGCCTATAAACTAGATAGGTATTGTGGACAAATTTTAAGAACAAAATATAACTTTAATTTATTTTGAATTCTCTGTGGCTCTAATTTCGGGCAAAATTAAGTAAGCCTAAGCCTACACAAGCTCTAACCAACAATGACAACTTTTAGGATCTTTTAGTAAGCTTACAGTAGGCCTAGGCCCTACCAACCTATTTAATATTTTGTTCATGATTATAAACTGAAACTATAGGCCTAGGCTACTGTTACTAGTTTGTTTAGGCCTAGGCCTAGGCTACATGTTTGTTTTTATTCATTATACTATAATGCCTCCAGAACTGTTGTATAGACTATTTTTATGTTTACATACCTTGATGTACGTCCACAGAGTCGAGACGTTTACTTGGCCAAGTATGAAGTCTATTTAAAACTTACTGTAATAGCCTAATAATTTAGCCAAATTATTTGGCTTAAATTTACTATTCGACCCTAGCCTAATATTTTTGCAGACAACGATGTTGTTTTACATTCTACTGTTAAATGTTGAATACAGGTTAACATACTGTGACTAATTATAGCTTACTATAGGTTAGAACCTTTTAGGTTTTTTTTATTCTTGCATTTCTGCTGCCATAGGTTAGGCTAGCGTAGGGTCAAATAGTAAACTTGCACCCCTAATTTGTTTAAATATTTTGTTTTTTTTTAAATTTTATTTGGGATTTGGTTGAAAACTATTTATGTGTACTTAAAATTTGTTTATAATCAACTCGAAAATGAATACTTGAAGATCCGACACCGGTAGGCCCTAGTCCCATCATTAAAGTCAAAAAAGACTGTAGACGGACATCAATCAAGGTAAGTAAACATATAGGCCGGTAGTATATTTTTAGGTTGGCATTGTATGTTAGAGGGTGTAACACTATAATTTAACAGAATTAAAATATTAAAGAAAGACATACGTTTACAGCACTCCACCTGCTGATATCTTTTCAACGTACCTTTTTTGGGGGAATAAAAGTAGTGGTGCCAACCTAAGTATATTGTAGGCTAGGCTACTAATTGAATGTTGAATCATAAATTCTTCTGGGTAAACTTACGTAAACTGGGACTAGAGACTGTAAGTAAGAACTTCAGACTATTTATGTTTGCATTTCTGTTAATACAAAGCAACTTAATCTATTTACCAAAGGCAAAACCCCTCGCCATATTGCGGCAGATGCCAACGTTATAAATGCAAGAAAATACCTTAGTATACGTAATTGTAATGTTCAATTCTATTTCTAGGCGATGACAACCACCCAGGTTTTTAACCCTGAAGACCTTCTCCATACCCACAGGCAAAAGAAACAATGATGACACTACACTCCCCCCACTACTTGCTACTGGATCAAGAGTCTTGCTATTGGCAGTATTACGAATAAAAAAGTTATTAAACAACTTTGCCACACACGATGGTTCTGAATGATTAATTCCATCAATATTTAAATTAATCTCCCCAGATTTGTTATTTTGTTTCCTAAGTTCATTAATTATCTCCCATGTTGTTTTACTAATATTTTGCGAAGAGCCAATTTTTTTCAAAACGTCATACGATAGGCCTATTGCCCCTAATATTACCTTCCTATAAATTTGCTTATATTTCTTATAAAATTCAAATGTAAAATTGTTTGAAGTTTTGTAAATTTCATAGTAAAATTTCAATTTATCCCTGGATACAAGAATTCCTTTTGTTATCCAGTTTGAGCACCTGCGCTTATTCCCCAATCTCGTTCTTTTTAGAGGACAAGCAACATGTAGAAAAAATATAAAAGAATCGTAAAAATAATCAAATTTCTCATCTAAATGTTTATACTTTTGAGGCTGTCCCAACTTTCGTTACTTAACAAGTATTTTAATAAATCAATGTTTCCACGTCTATAAAATTCCTAATCTTTCCAAATTGAGCTTTAGTCAGAGGATGAGAGAGCATCGAACAAGCTTTATCTCCTGCGCTTTGTGATCAGAGATCCCAGACTGGATAACAGTAGGGCCTAACCGACAAATTTTAATCCGACAAATGTTAGAAATGACATTGTCGATTGCCGTTGCAGAGGAACCCACCGTCCTAGTGGGGGAGTCTATACACCGTTTCATATCAAAAGTTGCCAGAACATCCCGTAATATATCCAGGGTGCAACTAGACATTTATATTAATATCACCACCAATAAGAAATTATATTTTATTAAAGTTATTTTTTGCAGAAGAAAATCCAAGCGCTCAAAAAATCCGTCCAAGTTGCCACTCGGAGATTGATAAATTCGTATTATAACCAAGTTATTTTCCTTCAGTTTAAATTTTGTGCTAGTGAATTCAAAGTCCCGTTCCAAACTAATCCCCTCGCATCAACCAAGAAAGGAACAAAATATAAATTATTTAGAGCAAAAATAGCGACACCGCCACCCTTATGGATCTTTCTACAGAACTTGTTGGTTCTGCAGAACATAAAACTGTAAACTACGGATATTTGAAATACCTACATCTATGTTCACAATTCGATCTAGCCTACATTGAATCTATCCGATGTGTTTAACAAGGGCCCAAATGTATTCGTTGCATCGATATATTTTGAATAAAAAAGAAAGCCTGAAGTTCTAACTTACAGTCTCTAGCCATAGTAAACATATAGCCTATAAGTTGATAACATCAATTTAGTTGCAAGCATTTAGTAATTGTTTACTATTTCCTTGCCAGAACCAAATCTTCCCTTATTGAGATATGTTTTGTATTTATGTATTCTAACAATGTGTTAATATGATTAAAGGCCCGGAAAAATAAATTCACCCTAAAAAATTGGAAAAATTTATAGAACTATGAAGTTCTAACTTATACCGTAGTCTGTAATCCCAGTATGTTTCAAGCAAATGTTCTTGTATTGAGATATATGCTAACAATTAATTAACATGATTCAAGCACGGAAAAAGAAATAAGATTGAGTAAGTTACTTTAAAAATCATCATCCGATGATGAACTAGTGTCGCTTGCTGACTGTTCATCACACGTTAGGCCTACTAGAGATTTATATTCATCGATGTACCGGCCAATTGCGTTATCTTACCTTATCTTGTTTACTGTTCCGGCACTTCAAACATGTTTATTTGTCTATTTCAGTCCATTAGCGATATCGGTTATTGTTTACTATTAATT
>JAGFPH010000385.1:95673-144840 GCA_018207615.1 Philaenus spumarius | reverse complement strand
AATTTCATTCCAATCCGTTAGGTAGTTTTTGAGAAATCATGATGAGTGAGTCGGTGGGTTTTGGCTTTTATATATATAGACAAGAACTAACGAAAACATATAGAAACTAATTATCGTATTACTACAAACTTCACAAAAAAAAAAAAAAAAAAAAAACGGATTGACTGTAGAACAATATGCTGTTGTCATTAGTATAAGACTGATTGAACAACACTCAAAGCTGGACTTTGAACTGTATGCTTATCTACAATGATGGGTTTCTACGTTTCCAACGTTTAGTTATTTGTCAGTCTTTAGTCACAGTATGTATCAAAAGTGTAAACATATATAAGGTTTTATATTAATTATTGTCTATATAATATATGTCTATATATATATAACGCCTAACGTTTCCGAGACGTAGTTTTTTGTTTTTTAGTTAGTTCTTCTTGACCCGGCTTTGTATACTTTACCTAGAACTGTTGAGGCCCATTGAAAAATTTGGGTGTATTTAAAATCCTCAAGCAATGAACCAAATCCATGTTTGTAATTTAAATTTCATGGTTAATAGCCTACAGTGTTAATTCTTGTAATAATGAGTTGATGTACAGTAGTGTACTTTGCCTTATAACCTTCGTTGTAATAGTTCATGAATCTCTTATATGTTTATTCTTGCAAAGAGATATATTTTTTTGTAAGATTGAAAAATGGTAACTTTTCCAGTCATTTAGAATAACTTTAAATTACTTTTGATACACTTAGTTTTATCCTATTAGCAATTTGAAACCACTTTGTATTTGTTTTTGTTTCAGAACACATATTATTTGAAGCGTTGTAGGCCTTTTTGGTTTTATTAATTTATTATTACTCTTTAATACTTTGAAGCACATAGTTAATTCTTCCTACCTTTATTAGCTAGTTTTCAGTAGGCTATTCTATTGAGTCAACTATATTGTTTCCATAGGTCAATAATGAACAAGGTAAATTGAGTCGCTCAAACTAGATTTGAAGAATCCACTGATTCTTTAACCGATCATAGAGTTTTCTCATGTTTCATATTATAAATACAAGTTCTTAGTTTTACAACGACCGAAACATTTAAATTGTTAGGTACTTGCTATTGAAAACCTGAATTAACATAAAACCAATTATAGGTTACAATAAGTTACATTAGGTACCTGTAGTAAATTGGTCATTGTTGAATATCTCTTTCCAAAGCAAGTCTATCCTCAAACCATTTTCAGTGTGAGAAAAATAATGTAATGCAAAATTAATAGTTATTAAAATGTTGTTTTTTAACAATATCTGTAAATAATCTGAAGCAGTGTGAGTTTGATTAACACATCTATGATTTCACATCACAAGCCGTTATACTAAATGTTTAACATAAACAATAATATAGAAGATAATATATTTATTAATATATTATCTTCTATATTATTCAAAGTGACTTGGAAACCAACAATTATGAAAATAAACAATAACCATGGGGGGAAGTGTGCAAGTACTTCTACTAGCTAAACTTTTATTAATGGGCCAAAATTTTAAAATAAAATATATTTTGAGTTTTTAAGTTAACTTTACAATCTATACAAACATTTTTTACATAGATATAATGTTACTTGAAACTTGAATCAATAGCATAAAGATGTGCACACGGAATACATTCCAGTAAAGTGACGCACTCTAGCCGTACTTGTTCACATAGTGAAGTGTACATAGACAAAAAACTATAGCTTACGTTCAAAGACTAGCTCCATGTATAGATGTAGGCCTAAATCATTTCTAGAAATAAGTCTCCTGATGTAGATATGCGGGCATGACTGATAACTTAAAGTAAGTCACTCGTTTCTAAGAAAGAAAAAAAAACATTACTCAAAGAAAAAATCTGTTATACACTCCCTTCTTTACTTAATGCCAGTTAGAATAATGAACACTCTTGAGAGTAAACTCTTCAATTGTTTGGGAAACAATGCATGGTTTAGGTAGCCTACATTGTAAATTTGCCCGCTACTTATTATAAAAAGAAAAACTATAGTACCGGTAATTATAGCAATATTGAAAAATTTAGTGCCAGATTGCGCAATGGGAATTTTAAATTTGTGGTTAGTAAAATGTTACGGCGGAGTCTATTTTATAAGAAATTCAACTGTTGCTCGAGGGAGGATGTATTGACACCTAACATCTGGTGTTTCTTTAAATAGGGTAGAATTTCTTGATTGTTGTTGAGTATTTTTTATAAGAACTTTTCAACATTTTGAAACTAACAAAACTAATTGGTCGGATACACTGCTGATATTTTTCTGTCTAATTCGTCTGCTTCGCTCGCTTGTTGTTGTAGTTTTGTGAAAACTAAGTTTTGGAAAAGGAATTTCGCTTGAATCCTAGTCAGCGTCTGTTAGAATTCATACATGGTCACCGCTTTTTAATGGTTTTGCAAGGTTTTTTGAAAACGATACGTGAACTATATACAAATTATTTATTGTTAATGCATCATCTATGTATAGGGGAAGATGGGGCACATTTGAACATTTTTTCATTTTATTTTTTCATCTTGTTTTTGCAGCTATTTCTTTTAATTCATCCTCAATTCTATTTTTCTCAGGAGTTTCTGTTAGGATTCTTGATTTTTCTTTAGGCCTTCCTCTGTTAGTAGCTGCTTTGGGAAAAGGGCGCACCCTCTGGTGTCAACTCTTTTTTTCTGGACGATACAATTTCTTTCTCTGGTGTGGAACTTGTTGCAGTCGGGGATGACACTTGGGCCTACATTTTCAATAGGCCTGTATGAAGCCATGCTTGAAGATGTAGCCTTCTGGGAAGCACTTTTAGGTCTGTCAGTGACATACGAAGATCCAAAGTAATCATCCGTAAATTTAAGGCAATTTAATGGCCAAGTACCAGTTGTCTTAAATCCATAACATATATTATTAGATGTGAAAGAAGCACTGTAAGCTGTCGTAGTTAAGCCTGCAAGGTCATGCATAGTGATGGCCAATCATTCTGCGCTACTTTTAATTTAGCCTTAAATGGACACAGAACACTAACGTCCAAGGGTTCTGAACATTGTGGTGGAAAGGTTACAAATACTATCCCATTACCTCTTGCAAATAGAACAGAGTCAAGTGAGCAGTGGGTTTCATGGTTGTCCATCAAAATTAAAATGTTATTGTCTTTGGAACAGTTGGTGTGTTTTTGAATGTGCTTCAGCACTAGAAAAAGGGGACCAGTCATCCGACCACTCTTAGGACTGTTGGCTAGCCCCAGGCTTCCTTCTGGTGCTCCACTAATAACTTTCTTTAAAAAAAAGATTAACAGATTTGAAATATATCATGCTGTGCAAATATGTGAGTTATTAAGTGTATGTAAAACACTTACCTGGAATGAGTTGAAGTTGTGAATAATCAAAAACAATCGACAAAAAAATTGTTGCTACAAGGTCTGTGTACTGCTCCGCCCAGAAGTCACACAGAACCAGTGTTGCCAGATTTGTTCAAGTAAATATCGTACAATTACAAAATACTTACTTTAAATACATAAGGATTTTGTTTGCACACTATTTGATACGCAAATAAGTATATATTTAACCATGTTTTTTTACTAGTTGAAGGTCCTTCCTCATCTGAACTTATTTTGAAAAATATATATTACACCTTGAACAAACTCACATTCAAAAACTTGTCTAGGAACACTTAACACAATGGCAATGAACCAAAATCAACAACTGCAAAGTTGAAAGTTGTCGTTGTCAACTAAACTGTCAAAAGGTGGGAAATGGGGTTGAAATAGGTATTCGTTGTTTTATGAAGCCTCCTGCCTCTGCTAGAACCTTTCTCTATTGTTTGTTTGTCGCCTAGAGAGTGGAGGGGGCACCTAGAAGGAAAGCATGTTATGTAGTGCAAACGAAATTGCCTATACAGGTGTAAAAGCTTTGAACAAAAAAGAGATAGATGTATTAAATAGATAGTAGTAACAGATCTGTCTGTTGAATAAAATTCAGCATTTTGCTTCTCTGTGGGTTGAAATCTGTCAACATTATTGGGGCAAAGCAAAATTATGCCTACTGTCGTATATCGTACCGACACCTCGACTCGTAGTACAAATACGATAATTATCGTACGTCTGGCAACACTGCACAGAACTAAGTTGAAAAGGTGGGAACTCGGTGCAAACTATTGTCCCATTGGTGGACTTCATTTTACAGCTGATGTAGTTGTCTGCAAGGAGTAAACTGGAGGGAAATTTAAACTGTTACTCTGCTTGCTTAATGTTCCATTTTTAAAGTAACAGAAGTAGAAAAAATGTGTATTATATACTATATAAAAAAACAGACGGTAAAAACATAATATAAACTTTTTTTATTAGTCGCTACAAGAAATTGAGAGGGAAAATTTATTGTAAATTCAAAATATATAAGTTATGTAGCAAATTGTTTTAAAATCCATTATTAACTTTAAACCAGTTGAAAAAATATTGCTAAAGTCGTCTGGAAAGTTTTATCAAATTGTTAATACTCGTTCAATTATTGCTATGTAGGTACAGTAGAACCCCTCTTAACCGGCCTGGTCGGGACCGAGACCCTGGCCGATTACCTGTTTAGCCGGTTGATCCGAGGTTCTCGTAAAAAATAGATTTTTGTTAAAAAATAACCTACATATTTTATAAATAAACAAGCAAATAAGACGTTATGCAACTCATTTTATTGTATGTATATACATAAACAAACACCAACAAATTAAACATTTTAAACTTACATAAACTTACTGTATCATTGTTTTTAAAAAAATCAGTTACCGTATATTTTTCTGTTCTTTAACTTTCAAAGATTTTTTTAAAGTCAATATGTTACAAACATTACATATTTTGTTCCCATGAAATTCAGTAAAGGTTCCGACAAAGCAATAGACGAAGAAAAAAAACAATGGATGCCGCTTTGTGAATTGCCGCGGAAGCAAGAGGGGAATCAAACTCACGCTCCCCCTTCCCTGTTCTGCCAGTCACAAAACTTTAGTTTTTTGGCCGCGAGTTTGGATTAGGCTTAGAGGGATCCGGGCAAATGGAATTTTTGTGAGAACAATACATTGCACACCTAAAGTTGCATCACCCCGTTTTATTTTCCGGGAAATATCCGTCAAACAATCAATGTTTGAGACTTCGGCCAGTTACAGTAACATAATCTGTAAGAGAAAAAAACTCTGATGTTCCATCGGATAGGCCGGTTAATCCAAAGACCGGTTGATCCGAGGCCGGTTAAGAGGGGTTCTACTGTATAGATAGGCAATCGCTCTCGCTGACTTTTTTGTAGGTTTCATCATTGCCAATATTTCTAATGCTTATTAAAGGGTAATTTTTTTACAAAGCCTTTTCACTCACACTATGGAAGTCTATGTTACCCGTGTGTGGACTTTTCACCGTTTGACACATCTGTAAAAGTTTAATCAAAATCTTAATAAACGCTTTCCTCTTTGCTCAAGGTTCTCTGTTTGTGGATGTTTGTGCAGTAGGCGGTGATCGCTCGTGGTACTTTTTGTCTTAAAACCAATAAATTTCGTCCTATAGTCAGAAAACTTGCATATAGTATGGGTAGTGAAAGTGAAATAATTAAATTCAAATACTAAACAAATTGGAATTAACTATATGAAACTTATTCTTTTTTTTTGTACGGTACTTGAATGTTCCTGCACCTTACAAGCCTGTCACATTCTATTTTTTGTACAAACACAAACATATGTTTTAAATTTTACAAACTAATAACTTAATACAAACAATTTATTTTGTCTAGGATTAGGTAGCCTACTGGTGATCAAAGTAAGTAAAAACAATTGTTTTAAAGTTTCTATTCGATAAAATACTTTTCTTTACCACAAACTGTAGGATTAAAACATTTAGCTATCGTGAATATCTTTAACTGCCTAGCGGGATGCCAATCTTCTTATGCTCTATGTTGTTATTAACACAAAGAATGTGTACCAAAGTTTTTATGCTAATCACAGGGTGTAAATACTTTTTTCTGAAATAAATACATTTTGTTAAAAAACTTTAAAACCCTTATCCACAACTGTTTACAAGAATCAACTGTCGTTTGTACTTAAAGGCATACTTTTGTCGATTGCCAATATATTTCTTTCACATTTATTTTTGGTACGTCTTTAATCGCCGTAAAAGTTTCTCTAAAAGCGTTTTCTCAGATTTATTCACGGTTCAGTTTTTTTATACAAAATGCGTTGTTACACACTCATGTCACTTCAACGGCAATGCTTTACCGCTCAAAGTAGTTTTTGTGTTGAATTGAACTGTCCTTCCTTTTAATGTATTTAGTTTAAAATCCCTGGGTTTAATAATAGTGGTGTTTGAAGGTGAGTTGTAGAAATTTTAATTATATTATTTTTATTGTGTTTGTGAGCGACATGAAAAACAAGTGGGTGGTATGGTGTTCCAGAATATGGTGATGACTTTTAGAGTGTCCGAACTACAGATGCTTTTAGGGTTCGCTGGTCGTAACAAGTCTGGTCGCAAGACGGAGTTGCAAAGTCGAGCATTGGAGCTACTCCGGCTCAAGTCGACTCCCGTTCAGATGAAGATTCGAGATCTGTACAAATCCATTCAGTAAGTCATGATAAAATGACCACAGACTTATGCTTTACCCGTCTTTCATTTCATTTCACAGTTGTGTTGTTGTTGTGTAGAAGTTTATTTTTATTTATTTTGTTTGCATGCGGTATTTCCTGTGCATTTTGCTGTTAAATCTTAATACACCTACTGATTAGCAGTTGAATATTGAAATTAATTCTTTGCACCGATCTGTTAATGGCCTAACAAATACCATTCTAGTTTTGAATTTCGTGGCAAAAGGGTTACTTGTTCTACAGAATATCAATAGTCCAGATTTGAAAATTTCGAATTGACCAGAAATAATAATAAATAGTCCCCAAAACTATTTTTAATGTATAGAATGATAAATAAGTAAAAATGTCTTTAACCTTGTGTAAAATCTCATTTTCATTTTGAAAAAATATACATTTATTAAATAAAGAATCAAAGTTTGAAAGGTAATAAAAGCAAAAAGGAATGAAATAAGTTTTTATACTCTCTCTTATTTATATAAGGTGATTCTTTTATAACTTGGCCACCTTTAAGAATTTGGAAGCTTTTTGTTGTACAACAAAGTTTTAACTCTTTAACTTTGTTTCAAGATTCCAAAGGTTAAAGCAATCATCTTGTACAGTATTGTAGAATTTATTATTTGTGTAATATCAATGTTGTTGCTTGCTTTCAACATAGATGCTCTGTAAGCTCGCAGGTGATTCTAGCTAAAGCCCAATACATTGTTTTGGGAAAATGTTTTATTCGATTACAATCTTAGCATAAAAACTTAGCCCAGTCTACTGGATTCTACTATGTTCAAATTTATGTTTTTAATAAGAGGTTTAATTTTTCCTTTTTAATATTTCAATATAATGTTGGTCATAGGGATTTGGACTGTTACAAATTTTAGGTTGTCTAGTTTAGTGGTACACTGAATTTACTTTATGATTTTGAATTGACATTTTGTAGCATTTCAAAATAAATAATCGGTACCAGATAACTGCCACATACTTTCTCCCAGTTGAAACTTTATACCTTCCCAAGAGTAGCATAGGAGGTGGTTATTTAGAATTGCAAAAGTAGGCCATACCATGGAAAATATTAGGTGCATGTAACACACATCCATATTATATTATAATATTATTATTATTATTCAAACTATTCGATCGATTTCGAAGAAATTTGTACCAAACATGTCAATTAGGCCTGTATAGATGCACGAAAAAAGGTTTTGAAAAACATCCTCCTTTTTGGCCAAAAACCCCCCAAAATCAGTTATTATAATTACCTAAACAAGAATCTTTAGAAAGATGTGGTTTTTCGCATATGGTAGGGTACATTAAGGGCTACAAGTAAGCCAAATTTTAGCTGAGAAATTTGGATTTTTCTAGTTTTTTGGCCATTTTTGGGGGGTAAAACTCCTTAAAAATAAAAAATTTGAAAAATGAGAAAAATGCCTGGTGATATTCCAGAACTACACTTACATACCAAATTTCATCAAAATCGGACTGTTGGTATGATCTCCAGCTCTGTACACATCCTAACAGACACACGGACAGACATCATCAAAAAAATACTTTTTTGGGTTCAAGGAACACCAAAACAAATAATTACACTAAAAATATTTATGGGTTCAGGGAGCATTAACACAGATAATTCCACTAAACAATTTTTTGGGGTTCAGGGAGCACCAAAACAGATAATTCCACTACAAAATCAAATTCAAAAATTTGAACGAAAACAATACTTTCTCCATATACTACGTATAGGGGGGAGAAAGTAAAAATCTGTAGTGCCTTTGTTTTACATCTAGGCCTAAAGTAAGTCTGTATGTGCAGCTTTCCCTCTTAGGGCTGTGTGATCTTAATTCTTTGTAAATTGTGCTTTCATTAATTTCTTTCCTTTAGGAACATTATTTTGTTACAGTATTATACTGTCTCCACTAATAAATTTTGATTAAACAAATTGTAAATGAAAAAGATTCCTGTAAATATTAGCCTACAATTGCAGAAAAATATGTAATACGAAACCTAACTTATCTAAATTCATCATTTGCTTGCTTCAACTTCTTAGTATTGTTTAGTTTAATTTTAAAGTAATAATGACGATTAAAATTAACTTTAACTGTTCCGTTGGAGAGTAGGTCTACTTATTTTCTTAAAATATAAAATTGGTCTTTGGTTCATCTCAAGAGTGGCTTCAGAATGTTGTTAGGAATTGGGTGTCTTATAGTACATTTTACATTTCAAAACAAGAGTTTACACTTTTGGAAAATATTTTGTATCACGTTTCTGCAAAAGTACAAAGTCGCTATAGTTTTTCTATAAGCAGTTTACTTTTGGAAATTGAGTGGATTTTTAACAATATTTTCACTAATATCTTGAATAAGTTTTAAGTCGAACCTCTCGAAGAATAGCCGCATGATTGTAAAATATTTGTTGAAATACAGTATATGAAGATCCAAATTCTTTATAACTATGTCATAGGTTGTGTTGCCTTTATCTCTTTCCTAGAGTGAATAGCCTGAGAGAATTTCTCAATAAGTGAATTTATAATAAAAACTTTTGTGGTAGATTTGAACAGAAAGAAAACAAAACTGTAGTTTGCCTTGTACATCCTGAAAACATTTCCTCTGCTTACCCAACGCAATAGTATGGTGACCTTTAGCAGACGGGTAGTATAGTGAATGATGAAGTGGTCTTGGGCCTGTTTGCACTCCCTTCCTCGTGGCATTGTATTTAGGACTTTCTCCCTGCTACTGTACTTTGTTCTTTTCTTTTTAGTCAGTGTCGGTGTTAAACTTTGCGAATGAGAGTGGAAAGGGAAATCGTGTTGATAACCTGGCAGGTTGGGGAGGTTCGAACCTATGCAACAGTGTTGGAGGTTCCATTAGTTGAATTCATTAATAATCGTATATTGTAATTACTTCTAAGGAGTCAAGTACTGAGTATGTGTGCATCACACGCTAAACAATGTTCTTCTATCTACTATTTTCTGAGGTTAGGTTCATAAGTAATAGTTAGATCAAAGTTTTGTGCCCCAATAAATTATCAATTATATATAACTAACTGGTAAAAATCTGCTTTTAATGATGCATTTTTTAAATATGTTTAATTTAAATTATCTATACATAATTAATTTGCTAGGGGTTATTTTGTGAGTAGAACTCCTCCTAGAGTTTTTAATGTTTTGATGTTTTTGGTGTCATTTTACAGAGCTCACTCTGAAGTTGTGCTTCCCTTAAAATGAGCTCAATGTATGTCAAGGGCTTCGCCCCAGTGGCCCTCAAAGTTGCCATGTTAATCTTATGGAAGGTCAATCTTAAGGAAGAAGAAGAAAGATTTCTTTTGATTTTATCAGGGGCACAAAAAACAGCTGTTCGTATGAAAAGCTTAAAACAGCTGATTTTGATCAACATCTGATTTTTATCAACAACTGATTTGGATCAAAAACTGAATATAATTTTACGTTAGGTAAATCAAGCAATAGCGAAGCATTGCCGTGTCCACGTGTAAATACTAATAGCCTATGAAACAGAAATATTAATTTAGATTAGACAAAAATTATAGTAAAAATAAAAACATAAGGAAAAGTGGTATCTTTCAATTATACAATATTATAGAAATTTAAATTCCACAGTTAGTTATCAATCCTGTTCTATTTCTGTTTGACTTTCACTTAATGGCATTCATAATATGTTATTTTTTTAGATATGAAGGTTTATTTAATAATTAATTGTTCCTTATTTTTTAATCTTTTATTAACTAATTATTACTATTTTAATTAATATTATATATTTACTACAAACTCCCTCAATTAAAACAACCTCCAATTAAATTTCGCCTACATTAAGCATTCAGTCTTAAGTTGTCTTTAGCATTTTCGATGAAAATATTTCATTATTATTTAAGTTAACGCTTCCAAAATATGTATGAACTATTATTATTTGCACTGATTGAAAGAAAATGCCGAACCACAAATAGAAGGGAAAAGACAATAACAGAAGTTATGTTTATTGTACCCTAATGCACATTTCAATGACATAGTCATCATCCTCAGAGGGCTTTAACACTACTGAACTATACTAGTCTCCGTTTTAATTTGTATTTTATTTTATTAATTGCTAAATGGATTTTTTATTATTTTAAATTTATATTTATTAACACATGTAACTGCTTACGTCGCTCCACCTAGACATGGTGTGATAGGAGAGGAGTAAACCATAGTTCAGTAGTGTTAAAGCCCTCTTTGTGATATGACTGTCAATGAAATGTACAATAACCATAACTTGTTCTGTTATTGTTCCTTCTATTTGTGGTTCGAGGTTTTCATTCAATCAGTGTGAATTTGTAGCCACAGTGCTCTTCAATCTTTGTAATTACTATTATTATTTCTCATTCGAAAATCATGTACAAGTAATCTCAACTAAGCTCGGATAACTTAATGCCAATTTTATTAGAAATGAAAATAAATATAGCTCAATCAATATAGACATTATGTTTCAGAGCCATTCCATTGTCGCGGGTAGGACTTTCAGACTGTGGTTTTTATGTGTTTTGAGTAAATATATTTTTTATTTGTTAATAGAAATTTTAGGATTTGGAGAATTTTAAACCACATCGACCCGAATATTTACCGTATCAAGCTATTATAATGGTTGAGGAATGGACAGTTCTAATAAATATGGGATTTATAAGAACGGGTAAGAAACAGAGCGGTCGAACTGACAGTGTGGCTAAAACTGGAACTAAACTGGTTAAGGCAAAAGATCTTTAAATATGTTGAAAAATGGTTAAAACTTGAGAACAACCGAAAAATATTATTTTTTTAAAATGTTTCAACATTTAGCTCTTAACATCTTATTATGTTGTCTTTCTACGTGGGTTTTCTAGTAGTTGAGTAAAGATGCCGTTGCATGAACCAAACTAGTGATAATGTATAAATAGATAATTTACAACCAATTTAAGCTCGTTTCTATCAGCTGGTTGTTACTCTGCTGTATTTGTTGTTGATTGAAGTCTTGAAATATTTTCAACTTTAAACAGAGAGCATTTATTTTACGCCAGGACGACTTTCAAAGTAGGTGCTTCCCTACTACTAACTACCTGGTTTAGCAAAATGTGACCTATTTGCTGGTCAGTTGTGAAATGACTAAATGTTAACATGTTACACAGCCTATTGCACTACAGAATACAGTACAACTGACTTATGCAATGGTGTTGTGTACTTATCTCGTACAAACATAATTTTAATTTATGAAGTAATTAGAACACACAGAAACATATTATTTCTTACCATTTTTTCCTAAATATTATTTTAGTGGGTAGAAATTATGAATAATACAAAAATATAGCCTTTTCAGCGATTGGTACTTATATAGTGTCTAATATCATTTAACTTCAGCTTTGAACCGAAATTGTAAATATAATCTATTCTAGTTACCAGCGTCTGATCTAATAATAATGATTTACGTTGTCCCAACAAAAACATTGTATTTAAGGCTTAGGTGAACATGAATAAACTGCACACAAATTTGCGTACTGCAACTATGTGTATTGGAGATACCGTTTGAATTTTATAACTTAATTTTTAAAACTGGCCATCATTTCTTTTCTTAGAACGTCTTTGTAAAATCAGATTTACCATCAGTTTAAAATACTTTTCAAAGTTTTCTTGTGTATGTATAAGTGTTAAAGCTGTCGGATGTGATCAGGTCATTGTTTGTAGGTAAAAGAACTTGTACTTAGTAAAATAATAACCGTTTCAATTCTCGTGTTAGTTGTCTAAAACTGCTGAATGTATGAAATCAAAAATATATTTGGGCACCCTTTTGTGTTAAGGAATACCTTACCTTTTGTAACTTTCTATTTATTACAGTTTTTGAGATCCAGACAACTGTACGGATGACTCGGTTATTGCTAATTATTATAGTGAGGATGATTTCAGATCTGTGCCTAAAGTAAGAAGTTGTTTATTTTTGTATGAAATCTCCATAATTTGGCTTACACAATCCGTGTTCATGGAGGCGTTATTAGTTCATATTTATCACTTTTACAAGTATGGCATGAGCATTCATTTCAGAAACTGTTCAAATTTTTAACAATTGTTAATGAACTATTTGTACGGGAAAGCTTGCAGCCACCTCCTCTGCCAACGCTCCTCATTAAAAGATTAAAATAGGCTTCAAATACAGTGAAACTTCCAAATAACGGACACCGCTCGGACCACGTAGAATGTCCGCTATTGAGAAGTGTCCGCTATTAGGAGAGATGTTTGTACTGTAAATGTACAATTAGCAGTTAATCTGCTATTGCTATTTTTTATATATATAAAAAATTTTAAAAATCAATGTTTTAAATTATTAATTTGCATGCATATTGGCCATAGCTTTAAAATAACATATCGTTCATAACTATCCGATAAAAAGTAAAGGAAAAGTTTGGATTTTAATTTAACATTGGTGTTATGGAGTGTCAGCCAACATGGCCGACAGCTAGAGCCGACCCTTAAAGTTAAACGCTTTCGTTTCAGAGACATCGCAATACACATTGTTCTCACAGTAACTTTATTCAAACTGAATTGTAAAAGGTTTTAACCACCACTGTTATTAAATGGCGCAAAGAAAAGAAACCTAGTTTCCAGGAAGTCAAATTCCTGGTAAACAGGACGTCAACTTCCTGGTAAATAATGAACAAACATTGCATTGAATGTTTCGAGACATCTACTATTCTTAGAAAAGGGCAACATTTTATACTCTGCTGTCCGTAATTTGGAAGTTTCGACTAACCTATTGACTACCAATTTGGTGTCCGTGTCCGTTTTTGGGAATGTCCGTTATTTAGAAACACTACAGAGGCCATAAAAGCATGAGCTCGGTCGGGGAATATAAAAATGTCCGATATTAAGAAGTGTCTGCTAATTAGAAGTGTCCGTTAAGGGAAGTTTCACTGTATAAATAATATAGAAGTCGTATATCACTGACAAATATATAGCCTATAGCACTGTAGTGTACAAGTCTTGTTTGTTAAAATTGATAAAAGACATTTGTAATGAAATCATAGTCTTTTCACACAAAAATTAATAACTTCTGCAAATCTGATTTTTTTTAATAAAGTTAAAACTATATCCCAGAATATAAATTACTGTTACTGTCATTGGTTTAGATTTACTAAAATAATGTAACTAAACGATTCTGAATAAGTGGTCAAAAATATTTTTTATTTGATTTATTAGTAGGCTACTGTAAGTTAATACCTCATCCAAATTAAAAGCCCGACAGTAGGCAATGTCCTCGCGTTGTCCTCCGCTGAACAAGTCAACAACACAGTACTAGGCCTAACTTGTAACATGTTTTTATTTTTGTTTACAGGCAAGGACTCTCTAGCGGGCAACCTCCTGGGGAGCCGAACACAACCCAAAGTCAAAACTCCTCATCTACAAATAGCAATAGCAATTCTAGTTATAACACAAATCCCATGATGAATCCGAACAAACAACGATCAAACATGATGAATATCAACAGTTCAAATCAACCAAATTACAATCAGTACCAGCAAGGGGTAAGCGTGCTTTATCAATTTAGACTAAATTTGCCCTACTAGGTCAAGATTACTGACTTATTACACGTGGGATATTCTTGTTTTACTGGCAATCTTCAATAAATGATATGTTACTTACAAAAGTCATTCAATATGCTAAAGGCCAATAATATAAACCTGTCATTTTGAATAATTTAATGTCTTCAAAGATTTGAAATAAATTTGTTAATTAACGATAATAGCACATCTTATAACTTGTACAATTATATTATAAAATAACAACATAATGTTAAAAATATTTTGCAAACTAACTGGCTATTTGTTCACTATACCATAAATTGTAATTTGAGCTTAAATATTCTCTGTGCTAATACTGTAGGATAATGTTTTGTTAAGTACAGAAAAGTTCCAATGTTAAAACAGTATTAGTGGAATTAAAATCAGAGCATTTGCAAAGTCTACTGTCTCAGGTCTCATTTGATCTTGTGTTATTGCAGCCAAGGAACAACATGTATTCAGGTCATATGCCTCCCAACAGTGTGGCCTACCATTACCAACCTCAACCCGGTGGCCCTATGCCTCCTGTATCCGGGATTTATCCTGTACATCCGGATGTTAAGCTAAAAAGTCTACCGTTTTATGAACTCCGATGCGAACTTCTTAAACCATCCAGCTTAAGTAAGTATGGTGAGTTTAATCGTAGATAATTGGGTTTTCTATGACAAATGTTGTGTAGTAAAAAATGGCTGTGGTATAAACATTTTGCGAACCCTCTACATCGTGCAGTCAAAACCTAATAGTTGCATTCTTGTGTTTAACTAATAATTATTAATATTAGCCTTCATTTAAAAAGCATATGAACTGATAGGTTAAGATTTCTAGTTCCCTTAACACCCGGGTTCGTTATTCTACTTTACTATATTAACAACAAAGGTACAGATCAATAACAATAATGCATCAGCGGTTCAGTGGAAATACTTATTTTAACATTAATTTATTTGTACGCCTTTACAATTATAGATAACACACAACTTCTCACATTAGCTACACTTATGCTACATACATCTCTCTTACCTTTATAAGACAGACTGGATTACGGTATTGGCAACTAAAGCGTGTTACTTTTATCTGAATGATCCCAAAACTCTGAATAATACGTGACTCTAACTATAGACTGAAATACTTTGGTTTGCTCACTTAGTTTGATGTCTTCACAGGTATCTCGATGGTCCAAATCTCGAGCTGAATTCCAAGTCCCGATTTCCTGGCCGCACTTTGCACGACGAACCGGCCCCACTTTTTCCGGCCACACGCGATAATAACAGACTGGCCCAACTAGCAGCCCCTCACTGGTCACCCGACCAGTCCACCCTGGCCCATCGACCACAATCCTCTGGCCCCGATTCTAGATTCGGATTATACTTTATAACCCGTCTAGCTTCCTTGTTGTCATCTTAAAACAAACCAAAGCAAAGCGAGTTCCGTGTTCCGCGTTTAACGAACTCTCCCGCGACCTTGCTACAATTTCCGTGTTTATACCGTACTTCCTTGTCCGTCTTAATGGTCAAAACCTTAACATTCAAAATACTATTTCTAATAACTAAAATACTAAAACATATTCCTGCAAAACATAACAGAACAAACTCCAGTCAGCAAACTGAGTGGAGTATTGGGTCATTAACAGCTAATAGAATGAATAGCTTCAGCATCATGAGTACAAACTAAACTAACTTTGTTTCAAACATAATGTTTCTCAAAGAAAATGAAAACTTTATATCTTCAGTTGTATCTGTCCTGATATAGTAGCGGAAGATTTGATCTCTAACAGTGGTTAATTGAAGGACCAGGTTCAACCCCGTTTGTGTTATTATATGTTACAGCCTCTGTAGTTCATTTCTTATTAATGGCAAATTAAACAAATCACATTTTTGGTGGAATTAGATTGTAAAATGTAATTCTCTTATAGGGTCGATTAATTTCTGCCTCTTTTAGGATCCGGTTGACCAAATTCTTCTAACAAAGCAGGTCCCTGGATTGGTGTAGTCGTTAGTTTGATGTGATCTTAGAACATTTAACCACCCATTGGTAAACATTTCTCATGCTCTGAAACATTTTTCTAAAACAGCCGAGATGTCTGTCAAATTGTAAATAATTCGACCACGCAGCTGAACCGCTGACGTGAGTTGAGCGGATTTCCAAAATTAAGTCTATAGGGTTTTAACCAACAATTTGGGAAGCAGATATATTCATGACAGTGCTGAATAGTTGCAAAATGCTTCGCATGCCAACTCCCATATTGGAATTGTCTTCAATACACGATTCAACATTCACGCATAATTTTAATCTTTCAATTGCCGTTTATTATTATACTAGGGGAGACCCCTGCGTGCTCCGCACGCCAACCCCCAATGGAACCTTCTAAAAACAAATGTTATGTTTTATTTATAATAAATTTATATGATTAATAATAATAACCTCAAAATTAAGATAATAAATAATGATAAATGTTCAAATCAAATTATTTTTTATATTTCATAACAGCAGTTATAATAATGGTTAAAAGAACCAGCAAGGCTCAGGTCTACACTTTAAAACCCTAACCTAAAATCTAGAAATACAAAAATAATTGCTTTAAATTTTGAAATCAGCTGTTAATGGAAATATTGAAACAGACAGCTATATATTATCTGTTCTTTTATTCAATTTATTGTTATGGTAATAAATGTAAATACATGTGTTGGTTTATCATTCTAGGCCTAACCTAAGAATTTTTTCCGACTAAATTTACAAATATTGAAATAAAAAAAGGTTTTTATCGAAATGAATTATAGCCTATGTTACTCAGGTAAAGTGTAGCTTTTTATCAGTAAAACTATTTTTTCAATCGGTTCAGTAGTGCCAGAGATTACCCCCTACATACAAACAAACAAACAAACTTTACCTCTTTATGATATTAGTATAAATGTATGAAGAGTTAATAGGACAGCCATACAACCTTCCAAAAATCACACTTATAAGGTATGTGTGTGTCAACGTGTATCTTTTATAGGTTAATAAGTATCAGAATTTATTTTAAAATATAATTTACTTTAACTGCCATATTATTTTACAGAACAGCTGTTTTATGTTTTTAATTTATTTATTTAATACCAAATGTTTTAATGTAAACTGCAGAACAGCTGTTGTGTGTTTTTAAATTCTCATGTATTTTTTATGGGGATTTTTCGTTTTTCGGGGATCTCAAAAACCCCTTAGTTTTTAATTTTAGAAAAAACTTATATTTTTCCCTCGTTCCTTGAATCGATACCTTTAATTTGACACCTCTCCCATCATCCTCCGATTTACCAAATTCCCACAATTTTGAATCTAAAATTTTGCTTACAGAATTATATATAAGGATTTTTTACAAATAATAATTACTGTTTCTACGTTTAATGTTATTATAATAAAGGTGTATAATTAATTATAACATCAAAGCTAAGATGGTAAACACAGTTAAATGTCAATTAATTGTAAATACATTCAATAAACATAAAATGTTGGTTCACTGTCTAGGCCTAACCTAAAATGATTGTGTATTTGTTTAATTTATTTTACCTATCTTAACGGCAAAATACATACAATGATTTTAGGTTAGGCCTAGACTTAAAATTAATTTCTAGGCCTAACCTTACCATAGCAACCAGAAACAAACTGAGACGATATCTATCGTTCCGATAAAGAAGGGAGACCAGCAGCTCGCCGACATGTCGGCGCCTGCAACGACACGACACCGATATGTCGGTGAGTGTGAAAGCTACTCTTAAGTTTAAGTTAGTTTTCATGACCGACAACATCGTTCCGATATCGTGTCGGTAAGTGTGAAATCAGCCATTAATGAGTAACTTAATGTTTGTCTATATAGTTATTAAAGTAGTAAGTTATTGGAGAATATTTAACAAAGTGGTACAATTGAATTGTATTCTGTTCAGTGCCCTGTGGTAACAGTAGGATTCAAGAGCAATCGTTTGTCTTCCACCTAACTCCTCAACAAGCCAGTGACATTGCTATGAATAGGGACATGGGACCAGGCTCTAAAAGTGACTATGTTATTCAGGTAATCGTATATTCTACGACCAACGTGTCGGTGTCAAGGTTTTATTTTGTGGCTAAGGGGAAAGACAGTAACGTACCGTTATTTTTTGTGCCTTAGCCTCGGCCAATTAAAATTACAATTTATATAAATAGGCTGTATATTTAGGTAGTGTGGATATATTGTGTGTATGCTTTTACATAACAATCTCAGAAAATATGTTAAATTGTATTCTAAGACATGATACACATACTCCTTGTAATATTTTGTTTTCCCGTGATGACTCTAGTAGAATTATCAATTTAGAATAAATTACAAGTGTTTTAACTAATGTATTAACCCTTTGAACACCATGCCATTTCTACTAGGACACTCGGATTACCGCCAAGGTCGGGCCAAGCCACTGTCGTGTGGGAGTGTCTAATACCGCCACGCCTATTTTCGGTATTTTGACGGATGTTTCCATAAACCATTGTAGCTTAGCTAATATCAAAGCTAGAATAATGCTTTTGGTCTCGTTTTGTTTGGAATTAAAAGTACTACAACTAAATTAAAAAAAAATGGTATTAATTCCACTTTTACATGTGTACTATAACTGAAAAAGTCAAGGAAAACAAATATTTGTATACAATTTTTAAGTTTAGAGCCTAATAACTATGTACAAAAAAATATTTTTCCTCTAACCTTATATATTACGTTATTTCCTATTTTATTGAGAATAACTCCCGAAAATAAAAAAAAAGTATTAACATTTAAAATATGTACTTGCGTTTTTTTAACGCAAAACCCCGTTTTTTTTTTTTGGAGCCCTTCTTACAGGATCACTCATTGCAATTGTTGTAAGAAACAAAATTCACAGCTCTGAACTCACTAAACACTTACACAAAATGTGTCTCACTTTAGTGTAATAACAGAAATAATATGACAAAAACATTCAACAATCATAGAACGACTCAGTAAAACTAGCGGGAATGTATACAGCCTATTTTCAGTATTTTATACGGGACATAATTTATAAATAAATATGGATCTACAATCACAATACACATCCGGTACATTTTCCCCCGTTCATTTGTTATGTAATTGACATTTGGTACCAAGATTTAACTTTTTTTCCTTACACAATAAAAAATGTACCGTATTTATTTATACGTGTATTTATTTTGCACAGCTATACAAACTTTTAAAATAGACGTAAACTAAAAATATGTTGTTACAATATGAAAGGCCAAATCTTATCCTCTTTATGAGTTTAGAAAACATACAGGCTTAGGTAATAAAAGTGACTAAATAAACAAAATAATAAAAGCCGATTATATCGGCTGTGGCGCTGTTCAGACAAACTGCCGGAGCCGATCACGTCGGCCTATGGCGGTATTCAGACAACTTTTGAGAGCCGATGTAATCGGCTGTGACGGTATTCAGACAGTTAGTAAAAGCCGATTAGATCGGCCCTTGGCGGTCAAAGGGTTAAGAATAATATACTACATTTACAATCAATTAAGTTGATTTACTGACAAAACCAAATGAAAGATATTACAACTTTATACAAATTAAACTAGATGGATTTAAATTAATGAAATGAGGAATAGGCTAGGTTAAAATAATAAATCGAGTAGGATAGGAAAGAATAAAATCTGACTACTATTGCTGTGTGATAATTAGTTTGTTTAATAAGTTTACATTCAATAATTTGGAAGTTCTTTACTAGTGATATTATTGGCAGTAAGATTAAACAGGTTATGGTTTGGTTAACTCAAAGGCTTGCCTCCGAGCACTAATGTTGCAACAATGTGTCACGTTCCTTTTATAGGTTCAATAATAAATAATTATATTAATTTAATATTTTTACTACATTATATTTTTAATAACATATACGCTTAACAACATTCTTTTTATATAATCAAAATGAAAACATATAATAGTAATGAATTGGAACATTAATCTTGACAGACCAATTGAATTATATGTTATTGTGAATTAATATATTATAACATTTTAACCCAGTTGGGAAAATATAACCTCAAAATTGTACTTAAAGCAAGAACTAGCCTACCTAATGAAAGTAATTTAACTTCAGAATTTGTAATAATTAAACACAGTAAATAACTATATAATATCAATAAATAAGGCTAAATAGAAATTAACTTACCTTTTTTCTTTTATAAAAATAAATCGACAAGCCTAGGCTAAAATGTAGTACAAAAAATTGAAAAGTATGCAATCATATTTCATTATTCAAATCTATTAGCATGTATAATTATGCGTATGTATTACTAGATTTAGTATAATTAAGATTAAGAAACATTGTAATTTATTTGAAAAACAAGTGTTAAAACAGTGTTGAAATATTATAAATGTGTAAACAAAGCAAATAGAAAGTGAAAACCGTGATATAACCTACTCAGACTGCAAGGACAATCGATTAAAGTTAAATCGGAATTAAAAACAGCTGTTTCCAACGCGTACATCATAAACACGTAAACGTACTTTTATATTTTTCTAAAAAATGAATATTTTGGACATTTTAAAGGCATAAATAATTATAAAAATTGGTAAAAAACAATTATACAAGTGGCAAAACTTATAAAAGTTTACTTTATTGATTTTATTAAAAGAACATTGGCTTAAATAAGACTAATAGTGGAAAAAGTATAGCAAAGCTACTCAGTAAGGCAGTGCACAGTGTCGCGGGTCCATTTTGAAGAAGAACCAAGCCTTTTTATTACTTTTTAGTTGACCATTGTATGATACAGACGTTTTTGTTAAGAGGCTCTAAAAATAATTCAACCATACATTAAAATAAAGACAGTATAAATCATTAAATCCATTTAAGAAGAAAGCAGAAATAATTCCTATCACGAATTTCAAGAACTGAAATAATATCTATTCTAAATAAACTAAGGAAGTATTAATGTTTCAATTGAGCTCCTGGGAAGGTAGTATCGGCCATATTTATTAAAGTACATTTAAAGAATAATTACCAAAAACTTCAGTGTTCAATATAGACTTACCAAATTGTTAAATTATAAGAAATTAAGAACCATAACTAGAAATTGAACATTTATTTGAAATTTATACTTTAATAGTTAGCAATTTTAAATATTTATTACATAAATATCATTAATTATATGATTCATTTTACTACAGATTGCATACTTAATTAGCCACAAACCTTTTTGACCCGAGATTAAGAGATCTAATAATTAGTAATTATAAAATAATTGCAATGTTTGATATGTAATAACAAGATTGTATATATGATTTAAATGTAAAAGGAGATTCAATATATTGTTTAAATAAACCAGATTTTGTTATAACTTAAAAGCTTATAGTTATTGTATTGTTGGAATAGGCCTAGCCTATAAGTTGAACCAGTGAGATATTTGTAGTGCTCTTTCAGCTTTGAGATAGACAATTGAAAATTTGATAAAATTATTTAAAATAAAATCCTTTTTTATTATAATATATATTGTTTGTTTGTTAAAAAATGTATTTGTATAAACTATGTTTTTAATCAGTGTAATGAGTAAAGTGTTTGAAGTTCTGATGATGCCTGATAAATAGGCCAAACAGCTGTCAACTATTGACTATTTTAAAGATTGCTAAGGCAAGTAATAGATTTAATGTATTATATATTAATAGCAATCGGTCACGGCTATACCTATATTAATGGATTTTTAAGATCAGCTAAATAGAATTGTTTTAAGTCTGGGCGTAAACTTTCATTAAAGATTTTCTTTTTACTCCTGGTGTGTCACCTTCCGTTATTCACTGACTTTTTATAAAAGTAATACCGATTACACAAAGTTTTTGTATAAATAATAAAGCCAATAAAGGACTTGATAGACTCCTGGTATATCTGTATATGTAGCTCACGTAGTTTTAAACTTTTCCAGGTACAGATGCGATTTTGCCTGTTGGAAACATCGTGTGAACAAGACGATTTCTTTCCTCCAGGAATTATCGTGAAACTGAACAACAAGCTGTGCCCATTACCTGTAAGTCTTACTCGGTTTGTCCATTCATAAATAATTATATAATGCCGGTTAATAAAACTAATGTGGTAACAATTTGTTATTTGTAGCTCATGAGGATAATTAACAGTACCAGGAGACCGAGCTAAAGCTCGATTATAAGCAGGGCTATGATTTCAATAATAAATATTGGATTATTGAGTTTTGAGGTTAGGCCTATAACATTAAACAACTAAATAAAGGGTATATAAAACATTAGGCTTACCTGTAATAAAAATACATTTTAAAGGATTAACCATAATCTCAACGCTATGCCTCAGAAATAAGTCAAGCCTAAATTAAAGTTTAATATTTCAATATCGATTTAGGCCTAGGGCCTAGTTAATAACTATTATTGCAAATTTCCGTGAACATCGTTTAGGTTAGGCCTATAACATTAAACAACTAAATAAAAGGTATGTTTATTTAGCAGAAGTATTCGTTGCCATGGTAACTATAAATAGATACAACATTAGGCTTACCTCTAATAAAATACAGTTTAAAAGAAAAAAGATGATTATTGTAATGGCATTGAAAACATTTGCATCAGCTGTGCTTCGTTTAAAAGAAAACAGATGATTATTGTAATGACATTGAAAACATTTGCATCAATGCTTTGTATTGTTTAAAATGGACAAATTTCACTTTTTAATTTAATAAAAAGATGTAGAAAACAAATTTTCCCAGACTGGTGACCATTTCCAATCGATTTCTCGTGGCCAAAAGCCCCATATAAAATCAAAAAATCAAAAATCCTTAGACGGAGATTCCAGATCCATTTAGCAGACGGACAATTATCTCTCGCTTTAGAAGATAAGATATATATTATTCTTAAATATAATGTGGTTGCCCACTCTTAAACACATTGTTTACTCAGCCCTGGAAAACCACATCTGCGATTTGATTATTCTATTTCTCGTAAAACAAATGCACAGGTGTTTAAAAACAAATTTAAATTTTAAAAATTGAACAGTAATTGGTTTGTTTACTTTACTCTTTCTCATCATTTTTTAACATGCTATTTAAGCTGCAGTATTCCTATACAAAATATAAACAGAATTAAAGCCTATTATAATTAATTATTGCTTTTCTTACAGTTTAGAATGTAAATTTACCAGACCAAAATTATATCTTAGCCTTAAAATGTATTATCAATAGTAAACAGATTTATCTAGTTTCTCCCCAGTTTATACTTCAATACACTGTACATTTTCTCTAGCACTGGTTTTGAACAAAGGTAAATGCTATTATTTTGTTTAACACAACTGATTAAGGTGCTTGTTTGAACAGTGTTTTAATTTGAAATACAGTAGAATTTTGATTATCCAGGTGTATTTAAAAAATAATAATAAAAACTTGATTTTTTGTCAAAATCAATTCTGTTAACTTACAAATAAATGTTAATGTAATTTAAATGAATTGATTTCGATAATGAATTCATAGCTTGAGATGATTTTTCAACAAGTAAATTTATAATAAACACTTTTGTGTTAGATTGAACAGAAAGAACACAAAAAGACAGTAGTTTGCCGCAATGGTATGGGTGACATTTAGCGGACAAGTAGTATAGCGAACGACGAAGCAGTTTTGTTCCTGTTGTACCCACCCCTTCTCGCAGCATCTTATTTATGACTCACATACTTTCCCACGAGTTGTTTCTTCCCCCTGCTACTGTATTTTGTTCTTTTGTTTTTAGTCGGTGTTAAACTTTGTGGATGAGAGTGTAATTATGAGTGGAAAGCGAAAGTGAAAGGCTTTTTTAAAAGTGTGTAAATTTATAAATTTTTAGTGTCTTTTCTTTATCTATAACTATAAAAGTTTTCAATTCAAGGATTTTAATTTGTACTCTTCATAAATAATGTAAAATTTTTGTTTTTATTACAGTAGCTTACTGTATCAAATTTCTTTCATTTTAGTATATTATCAAACCTTCTTTGTTTATTTAAAACTAGTATATTATTTAAAGCCAAATAAAATATATTTTGAATTAAGTATGGCTCCAAATCAGCCTATAACAATTTAAATAATGCGGGAACTTGCCTCTCAATGGTTTTCGAGGGGATACCTTGGATAATCGAGGGGTCTTCCCAATATAAATTGCAGCTCATTAATAATGTGTTTAAAATTCAGAAAATATAATAACTTTTTAAAAATAATAACACACAACACAATTCTCACAAAAATAATATATTTATATAGTAATAACTTACTTACAATATTTTTTTACAAGAATTTGAAGTATAAAATTGGAATAAACAAATGTAATTTATGTAACATATTAAATTAGTGTATTATAATTTTGTTGCTTACTTATTTATTTAATATTAAAACATTGTGGCAGGTTGATAGTGATAAATCTAACCCAAATCACAAACATTCATCTGTTTGTACATTGGTATTTACACGTTGCTATGGTAATACAATTGTCTATAACAGTTACTTCTTAAAGAAAACAGCTGATTATTTCTCCAACACTGAAAATCTTGCATCAGCTGAGCTATGTATTTTAAATGCTAATATAGTCCTCAAATTAATTTTACCAAAGATGGAATCTGCAACATGGAATTTTGCATATCCATTACTGTATAAAATTCAAAATATAAATGAAATACTAAATTATTGCTTGTTTAATGGTATAGGAAAATCATTACTTCTAATATTTTCTGTAGTTGACATAAACATAGATCTTTTTTTAAAATAATATAGATTTATTTATTTTACTTAAATATGTCTCAAACTGCCATGACGAAATCATTATACACGTTAAAACCCAACAACAACTAAAACTGTATCAATATATTGATACATCATTAATAAAGCAACAAAATATATGACGTGTATCACTCGCCTTTACAAAATTTATCTTTTAAATGGAAAGAATATAGTATAATATACAACTTGTAAAAATCATATGGTCTGTAGCTGTACCATATGTTAAACAATACAATGATTGTATTATAGTATATTCCAAATATTTGATCAGCTGTTCATAATTATTGCAGTTCTGGATTTTCAATGTTAATGGTGCTTAATCTTTCTATGTTCTGTTTTAAAGACAAATTGTCAGATATTGCATAGGGAATGTTAATTTTACAAATATGAGTCCAAGAAAAAATTGCAAGGTTTGTGATACTGTATGTATCTCCTTACTTATTGTGATTAAAATCTTCTTTTTTAAATCTGCCTAAATCCCGCTGGTTGGATATTTAAACAAAATGGCAAAAAAAATAAATCATTATATTTGACGTTATCCGAATAATGCATTGAACAAAGTAAAAATATGTTTTTAGAACATTTGTAAATTTCCTTTTTTCTGCTTAACCTTGAAAGAGCTGACTATAATATTCTTTAGTGCTAGGCATTTTTAAGGCGGCGTACATGTATATTTAATAAATTGTCTATACAATTCTTACTAAAAGTAAAAATGGACTTATTATATATCATTATAATCAGAAAAGCATGAATTTTGTATTTAATCTTAATATAATTGTCTTACTTTTAATCCTAGATTTTCGCAGCTATTTGTTTTGCATAATTTAAAAATTTTTAAGTTAGTTTTTTATATATCCGACTAAAAATAATTTCAAAATGTCACTGTATAAATTCCAAGATATACAAAACTTGCACAATTTCTTGCTGAACAAAAGTATGTAAAACTATAACACTCTACTCTTCCAATCAAATTATTGTTGTTCATTACAAGAAGCGAAAATGTCTAGCGTCTAGCACTAAAACAGCTGACTTTACAATGCTACCAAGATTATATTTTTTAAAGTATCGATTTTAAACTGTATACTGTACTGTATACGCTTTAAATCTAAAAGTTTTCAGATTGGTGTTAGGTTTCTGTATAGTTTTTTTAATAAAACAGTTGTATTTTCAAATTAATAATTATAACAACTTTTTTTCAAATAATAATTAAAAGTTACTTTTTAAATTGTTGGTTGAGTAAGTTTTTTCTGTGTACTTTTTGTTTACAATATAGGCCTATGAATGAAATAAATGTTTTACATACTCTGTAGGCCTACTTTTACATAGGTCGATATATTGAATTTTACTTCTACAAATAACTAATATTTAATTTTGATGTAATATTGCCTTGTTTGTAGGTTATATGCTAATTGACTATTTATAATTTGTACCATTATGTACACTTATAGGACACAACTCATAACACTTTGAGCTGGGCGGATGTACCATCATGTGGTCTGTGATACACTTCAAGTTAATATACTATTAGTAATATTTTGTAGTTTATTTCAAAGAAATTCCTATAAGTTTATTTGTAGAAGTTTTACGTGTGTTTTCAACATCATTGTTTCATATGTAGACTTTGTACTAAATTAAAATTGTGTATTTATTATTGGAACTCATGATTATGTAAAGTTAATGTGTTTACTGGTACGCAAATTTCGTATAAAAGGTGCTAGGAGCTGACCTTTTATGTTTTATATTTATAGCCTAAACGAGTAGAAATTTCTTTATTTTTTAATCTTTCTACGTAATAATCACTAATATTTTAAAGCGGACGCACATGTGTGTCTATAGCACATAGGCTTAAAATTGGTGTGCGAAGCACGCAACGCTTTGTGTATTGAAAAGTGTATTGTGTATTTTATGCAGCTTCCAACTGAGTCTACTATCCACGTTTTACCTCAGCAACTTGCTCAATTTCATTCCAGCTATAGTTAATTCGGTTATAGGTAAAGCAACGGAGTAAGTGATGTTTCAAAGGAGACATGGATATGTGTATCAACCACCATTGTAAATGCTTTAAATTGGTTTGCATATCATCTTTGGTGGAGTGCAGCTAATTTAAACCGACAAGCTATGTTTGAATTATCAATTCTATGTCGACTTCATAGTGTGTATTGTTTACAATTACAGAATCCAATCCCTACAAACAAGCCCGGAGTTGAGCCGAAGAGGCCTCCTCGTCCGGTGAACGTGACGCCTCTCTGCAAATTAAGTCCTACTGTAGGAAATCATATCTCTATATCTTGGGCTACGGAGTATGGCCGTGGTTATGCTGTAGCTGTGAATCTTGTTAAAAAATTGACATCAACACAGCTGTTGAATAAGTTGAAAACAAAAGGAGTTCGGCATGCTGATTTTACAACTGGATTAAGTGAGTATATGATGTATCATGTCTAATCTAATACGATCAACGATCTGACTGGTGTGTCAGAGTAGGCCTACACGGAGTCATTCCATGTCAAATCAACACAGTTTTAATACATTTCGAACCTGACAATCTCAGAAATCAATAAAATTTGACAGGGAGGTTGCCTTTATATAGATTAAGAAAAATACCAAATTTTATTAATTTAACTCTATTGGTTAGTGAGTTATAACTATATGAAATTTCCAAAAACGAGTGTACTCGAAAACTTAAAACATAAATTGTGCCTCTCCTACTGAAGATTCAGAGCTGGTAAAAGTGTCATTTTAAAGCATTTTACGTGGCCTTTAATATGACATACAACACAATATAATCTAAAAAGAAAATGGTTTTTGCAAAATCAACTAAAATTTTTGATTTTGAATTTTTCAAAATGCGCCGGTTTTAAAAATTTGAAAAAATTTGAATTAACCTTTATATACTTATAAACATATTTTGTAAATTTAAACTTGGGATCACAATGGGTTCTAATATAAAACGTTGTTCATAAATAAGTTTGCATAGGTTTCTCGGGAAAAACTATACTTAAAATCAATAAAACTATATAACATTTACTCATAATTTATTTTTAAGAAACTCACCTTAAATCTATATTTACAAAAACTTGTTTGTAGGACTTTTATAACACTACAAATCATTTATGTAGTCATTATATCTTTAACTATTTTACTTATCTCTTGTTCATTGAGTTTATAAACTCTTCCCGCTGGGGTCACTGGATTTACTTTACATAAGACATAACTTGCAGGAAGCCACAACACATCTTGTCTTGAAGGATAAGAGAAAGAAGCTGATGGACCAGCTAGGTGTAAGAAAGAAATCTTGACCTCATCAGCTGCTTCTTCTTCCGCCAAAACATATGCCAACCACTACTCATTCTCATATAATATTATGGTTACATAACCACTGATTTCCTTGATTCAAAGTTGGTCTTGTAATGCAGTTACTTTTTCAGTTGATGATCATTTGAAAGTGAACCTTCAATGATATCTCAGCCATCAGATGATGGCTCTTTGACATTAGTGAAAATTTTTTTTCAACGCAGAATTGATTTTTTTAATTTTAGTTGAAGAATAATTTTTAGATCTACCCAACTTTTGTTTATCAATAGGTTACTCACCTAACTCATGGAGAGAAGCATTTAATGTATTCACGACTGCTAATGGTGATGGAAAGTTATGGCGATCTGTAGCAAAGTTGCCAACCGCATTTAACATACTCACGTCTTCTGATGGAGTTGGAAAACCTGGGTCGTGTGGCCAACCGCACCAATTTCACTTTCTCCTTGATAATTTTTTGAAGATGAGAGTGTTTTTCTGCATGAATCACAAACTTTAGCATCTCTTGTAAATTTGCAAAATCTTTTAACATCCAATCTACCACGTTCCTCAATTTTCTTTTGTCTCTTACTCGGTGATCACTTTTGTTAAGTCTGCTATGTGTTATCAGACTTCTATTGAGAATAATAATAACCTTTTCAAGTTCAAACAAGTTATGTTGAGATTGATATAAAAAGTATTTTTATAAACTGGTTATAGATTTTCAAGTTTAATGAGATTCTGAAAAGTATTTTGCTCATTAAAATAATCTATTTTAAACTTTGCCAGGGAAAATTTCACTGTCAGGCAGATTTCAAAATAAGTTTTATATTAGAACCCATTGTGATCCCAAATTTAAATTTACAATATATGTTTATAAGTATATAAAGGTTAATTTTAATTTTTTTCAAATTTTTAATACCGGCGCATTTTGAAAAATTCAAAATCAAAAATTTCAGTTTGATTTTGCAAAAATAATTTTCCTCTAGACTATATTGTGTCATATGGCATATTAAAGGCCATGAAAAATGCTTTAGAATTACATTTTTTTCAGCTCTGTATCTTCAGTAGGAGAGGCGCAATTTAAGTTTAAAGTTTTCAAGTACGTGCGTTTTTGGTTCGTTTTTGGGAATTTCATGAAGTCATAACTCACTAACCAATAGAGATAATTCAATAAAATTTGGTATTTTTCTTATTCTACATAAAGGCAACCTCCCTGCAAAATTTCATTGAAATTGGAAAAGGTCATGGCAAATCACTGTGTTGAATTGACATGGAATGACCCCACGGTGTTTACCTGCTGACATAGGCCAACTGAGATGTTTATACATCAGTTGTTGAAGCGATTCTTATACTGGCTGAACACATCAAATCAAAATAAATATTTAATAAAAACTTGTGGGTTTGTTTTTAACTATTGGTTATTTGAATACATTTTCATGTATAGATTCCTCACACCGGCAATGCACCCCGAGAGGGGAAGTAAGGCCCCGGTCCCCACGCTGTGTTTGTTGTGTCCAACGTCACCAGTACAACCTCAATAAAAAAAAATAGACCTCTGTTCTTCACTGTACACCCTAGTTTGTCGCTGTAATGTAACGGTAAATAAAAGTGATAAACACATTTTTCTTAGTGAACAGAACGTGTAAAAATTAGTTGTTTTATTTATAAATATATACAAGTGTCACAAAAAAAAAACCTTATCGTGCTATAATACAGGATCGGATTCTATGCATTATAATAAATTAAAATATTCAGAAACATTTTACGAATTCGGGTTAGTTCATTTTAGTTTTTTGTTAGTTTTTTATACTGGAAATATGTGAACCAAGGGTTGACAAATCTTTTGCGCATGTGTTAAAAATTATGAGGAGAATGTGTTCTTGGAATCGACAAATAAAGAGAGCAGGAAGGCAGGAAGTATTTCCTGAGATATCCTTCCCATTACATCATCCTATTTACTTTTCCCGCACAAATTTCGTATGTGTATTAACTAACTTTCACCAACCTGGCGACTAACAATACAATGTTAAAAGACTACAAAACCTAAAACTAGCTTTAACCTAACTAAACTTTAAATAATACAGTATGATTAAAACAAGATAGTATTATGGTGTCATTGGATCTACGGAACGGCCAGTATCGCACCAAATCAATGTCAAACAAGCACAAAATGAATTCATTACAGGAATTACCTTCCTTCTGGACTAAACAAAAGGTCGTACAGAAAATTGTTTTAAATAAAAAAGTTAATTCCACTAATTATCAACAACAGCAAAAAGTTTTCTTTTTGCCTAAAAATACAAAAATTTCTCGCTTTGAACATTTTTCTTGTCATCTCTTTTATTTTATAAAAAACTTAGTAAAATTTTGCATCACAGTTATAACATTTTATAATTTTGTATGAAACAAAACCTTACTTATTTATAGATATTTGTCATATTTTTCTCTAAAATGTGAAATACTTTTTTATAAAAAGGTTGTAAGCAAGTACGTAAAGTTATAAGAATGTGAGCGCTGTCTATTTCCTCAGTTAAATGTTATTTGTGGACCTATTTTTTTGTGGAATTGGTTGTCCCGCCAAGGCAGGTTTAAGGAGAAGTAGACTGTAGAAGGGATGACTCGCCCATTAGGCCAAGTGCACTCCTAGTTTGCTCGAACTTTAGTATTAGAATGTTCTTCAATGATGTTCTTGTGGTAAGATAAAAACGGTTATTGTAATAAATCTAAAATATAAGAACATAATATATGAAATTCCATTATAAATAAATGAATGAAAACTTTTTGTAATATTTCACAAATCTTTATTGAGCCGTGCCGACCTAGGTTTCGCCGGCTACGGCATTATCGAAGGCAACTTAAAGACTAATAAAGATTTGTGAAATATTACAAAAAAAAAAAAAAAACATAATATATGCTATTTTTTGTAGATATATTTACTGGTCGTATGTCTTCAGCTTACTTGGGCCAATTATGAAGTATAAAAGATATAGAATACACCTATTTAGTGGAGGGCAACATAAGAATGATGTAACACATTCCATGTTATCCAGAAACTGTAAAAGTTTGATAAAAGTCAGATAGTTTTTAAGGAAAAGACACATGTTAAGTCTTTAAACTAGCCTATGTGATAAAAAATGTCTGTCAGTAGCAATTGTCTTAAATAATGTAGGCCTATATGTGTTTAGAGGAATTTGATTGGCAGAGAGAGTAGAAATATATAATTTTATAAAGTACTAGCAGGTACCCATGGCTTCGCACATGGTCTAAAGTTTCGCCGCATAGTAATAAATGTTTATTGTTTTAGGGGTTGTTATTACATTTTCAGCCCTTAGCTATAAAATGAAACTATGATTTACATAGTATATATGTATTGTAAGAAATAAATGTACCAATTTCCAGCTCTCTGTCTTAATGGGAAGTATAATAATTAATTCGTATTGTTTTAGGGGTTGTTACTTTTTCACCCCTAGCAGTACACTAAGAAATACAAATATGGTTTATTTTTTATATATATCTTGTAAGAAATAAATGTACAAATTTCCAGCTCTCTAGTCTTAATGGAAGTATAATAAATATTTATTGTTTTAGAGGTTGTTTCAACCCTTAAATCTAAATGAATTCTAGCCCATGTCTCATTCCAGGTCATGATCTATATCGACTGTGTTTTGCCAAAAGGGCGAATGGGACATTTTAAAGTTTTTTCAGTATGAGCAAAAAACGATATTACTTTACTATTTGAATGCTTACATACAAGTTGCTTATATTGTACAACTTTAATTGAAGAAAACCCCTGGTTTTGCTTTATTGTCCTTCAAATTAAAGGTCTAAACTATTCGCCCATTCGTTTTTTATGATAAAGAGGTAAAGTAAACATAACACTACTCATTTTAAACATAAAAGCATTTCATTAGTAACAAAAAAAGCTCAAACAACTGTTTAATTTTTTTTAGGTTTTCAGAAAAACTCGAAATTTGCGACGTCTGCATTGATATAGTATGATAATTATCATATAGTAGACCTTTCACATGTTATTCTAAAGTCTCGCCAATACAAACTATACAGACTAACTTAGTACCGAGCTAAGTAATTATAAACATCTCACGAATATAAACCATACTGACTCACTTAATTAGAACCAAGCAAACTTCCTATAACCACTCCTAGATGGCGTTGATGAAGGTACATTTTTGTTATAACCGCTCTGACAAATTATCTTTTACTTTACACGGAATATTTACACCGATAGTAAAGTAACTGAAGCTTTGTTAATTTATCAGTTTACTTTCATGAAGCCGTAGTCTAGTGGTAACGAAGCGTCTTTCTGATCACAAGATGCCGAGTTCGAATCTAGGCTAGGGAGACCAGATATCTAATCATATCTGTGGTTTGAGGGTAGGAGGGCGGAAGTAAAGCAAACGGTGGTTGGCTCGCTTCCAAGCTGACGGGATATGACTAGATATCTGGTCTCCGGCTGGGGCTGTTTTGCATAATTTTACTAAAAAATTTATATATATATATATATATTTACTAAAAAAAAACCAGGAAAAAATACTAAATAATTGATTTCTTGAATGGAACATATATATTAAGCGATAAGCTTAAGGCAGTGTAAGTGAACATCTATTTTAATGTTAATCTTATGCATATTCGCCCTTTTAGACTTCACGAATTTGTACATTCGCCCTTCTGTCTTTCTATAAAAATGTTTATATTAAATTAATTTGTTTATTTAGATGTTCGTCCTTATGGCAAACATATATTCTTTAGAACATATAGAAATTTAAAAAAAATTTAAGTCAAATATCTAAAAAATGTTCCATTCGCCCTTTTGGCAAAACACAGTCGATATGTGTGCCAAATTTCATTCAAATCCATCCAGTAGTTTTTACGTGATTGAGTAACGCACACACAGACAGACATCATTAGATTTTTATATAATAGTATAGATAACTAAATTGTTAATACAGTACCTTTGTTGATTTATTAATTTCCAAGTTAAAATAAAACCTTTACAATGCTATGTGATTGCAGTAAAGGAAAAACTGAGTGAAGATGCAGACAACGAGATTGCCACCACTTCATTAAGGGTTTCGTTGATGTGTCCATTAGGCAAAGTAAGGATGTCCACTCCTTGCAGGCCTACCACCTGTACGCATTTACAGTGTTTCGATGCGTCGTTATATCTTCAAATGAACGAACGTAAACCGACATGGATGTGCCCAGTATGTGATAAACCCGGCCCGTTTGATAAACTCGCTATCGATGGGTAAGTTCGTTTAACCAAACTGTATTGTACGCAAACGGCGTAGGTATGCAAGGCCTTAGGTCTCGTTGATTAGAATAGATTGATTTTCTCAATTCTGTTAAATTGAATGATTTCATTTATATTAATTAAACTTGTTAATATGATTTATAAAATTACAAATGGAAAACAAAGTTTATAGTCTATATCACAAAATATTATTCACATACTCATTTTAAAAACCTTATATATGGTACTCGGTAAACGCTGCTGTCCATGATATTCTCTCATATTGTGGAAGACAGTTTTTGGAGAAAACCTATGTTTTGGTATGATTGTTCTCATGTATTTGCTATTTCTACTTTGGTATAGAATACATGATGACACTTTCAACAAATATAGCTTGAACAGTTTAAAAACATTGACACCTTTGAAGCATTTCTTCTAAAGGAACACTATATTGAAAACGGCAGTAGATTTCCAGCTCTGTAGGCCGACTAACAAAGCCATTGTTTACTATTGTTGTCAGGTATTTCCAAGAAGTGTTGCAAAGCGGGAGGTTATCAGCTGATCACAGTGAAATACAACTCCATCAAGATGGTTCCTGGTCTACTTTAGCTATTAAGAAAGAACAGCATAGAGTGATCTCACCACCACCGGTAAGTTTATTTTCCAGGCCTATATATGTTGTGTATTTAGAATCCTTTTAAGTTAGTATTGCATTGTATTCTTTTAATTTTGACAAAATACATTTTGTTTGGCAAGCTTCATTATGTCACAGGACATTTAAATATTACATAGATAATAACGTAATAAAACTAAAATCTGTAAAATACAGTACTAAAACAAAATAACTAATGATATCCATATTTAAATGTGACAACAATATACTAATAATTCAACAAAACTTAAATTGTTTACAACATAGTGCCTCTTAAAACCAATTTTTACTTTCTCCACCCTATACGTAGTATATGGAGAAAGTATTGTTTTCGTAAAAATGTTCGAATTTGAATTTTCAGTTGAATTATCTGTTTTGGTGCTCCCAGAACCCCAAAAAATTGTTTAGTGCAATTATCTGTGTTGGTGCTCCCTGAACCCAAAAAATATTTTTAGTGGAATTTTTTGTTTTGGTGCTCCCTGAACCCAAAAAAGTGTTTTTAACGTGGTGTCTGTCTGTCAGTGTGTCAGTATGTATACACGACCAGAGGGGACACTATTGGTCCGATTTTCATGAAATTTGGTATGTAGGTACTAAACCATAATATCTCCAGGTGTTTTTTTCATTTTTTGGAATTTTTAATTTTTAAGGGTAATTTACCCCTAAAAACCAATAAAAAACGACAAAAATGCAAATTTCTCAAAAACGGCTCTAACGATTTTGATCAAATTTTCAGTATTTATAGTGCTTAAGATGCCAAACAAAATGACACCACCCGCTTTTATCAAAACTTCGGCGTTTCATAATTATGGGGAAATGTTAAAAAATAAACAAGTTTATGTTGTCAATCTAGCATCACGGCGACGGCCGCACGGGGTAGCACAACGGTAGCGAGGACGGCCAGTAATTCAAAGGTCGCGCGATCGAATCCCGCCTGGGACAATAACTTTTTTATACGATTGACGTAGGTAGAATATTATTTTTTCGTTTTGTTCTAAAAAGTAGTAAATAAAATGATTAAAAACAATATTATTTTGACTACAGTAAGTTGGGAGAAAGTTTGTGTCAGTTAACTGATACCGTTTATATATATTAAAATTACAACATTTCAATAAAGCTTACATTCATAAAATTATAATAACAATATATATGGCTGATCTAGATTTTCTTTGTACTTGGTGAAAATGTGGTTTTTTTGTTTTAGGCTAAACCAGCAGCACCGGCTGTTTACTTAGACTGTGATGAACCAGGTTAGTTTTATTTATATAAGGAATCTAAACAATTGAGATATTTTGTGGTTGTAGCAGTAGAAAAGATAAATTTCAAATTAGATTATATTTTGTTTTTAATATTAGAGTGTGATGGGCCAACAGATTGGCAGACTTCCTGTCATATCGGTCATTATAAGGTCGTTTTTAGTCACTATCGATAAGAGAGCGAAAGCATTGAAAGCTAGGACTTTGTAGAGGTTTGCAAGAGTGAATTTCACATTATACAAGGAGGATTTACAAAAAAAAATTTGTTAATCTCAAAAGAAAATTGAGTTGCCGACAAATATCGAGATTTTAATTTCAGGAGGTCTGAGATTAATATTAAAATGTTGATCAAATCTGGACAACAGTGAATTTGATCATTTTTTTAAAATTCCCGAATTAATTTAAATAAATTTAGGCATGAGGTGTAACGTTCGGAGGAATTCAGGAGATTAATGGAAACACTGTTAACCTTTTCTGTTCAAAGGTCTACTTGCAAACGTGAGGCATTGCATAAAAATATTAATCAGTTTAAACTGTATAAAAAAATGGGTTATTAAATTTTGACTAGTACAATTAATTTAAAAACGATGGCCTGTAGGTATGCCTAGGCTATTTGATTCTAGAGACTATTTACGTTACCATTGATCACAACACTTACCTTTAAGAATTATACAATATCAGAAAATCTAACCTCAGTTTGTTTACTAGCCTATTGGCCTACATTCCATGTCACTAGGTCACAGTATGTTTTTTAGCCTAGTCTACCTTTTAATCAAATCAATTTACATTTACTTCCAAAGGGTACTTCTGTACGAGTGGTATCATGGTATTAGAAATGAAATTCAGAGCATGACAGGTGAACAACAGATTTTACTTTAACACATCGATCAACATTATGTACACAAAGAAATCAAAATATATAACACACAAATCAACGATAACGTTAAACATAATGAGCTCAATAAAAGACGCAATGCAATCAATCAGTTTTACCAATTTAAAAAACGTTTATACCTACAGGCAGATAGAAGAAATTGTGATTATGTTCCAAGCCCTATCTTGCAGAAATGTTAATTTTTTTAAAAGTCTATTTTTTAGTGATATACGTTTATTCTACTGTTAATACTTGCATGTTTTGGCACTTTACAATTACTCTACCAAGTTCTTCAATTTATTTCACTGTTGTTTAACCTCACAGCATTACACCACCTGTTGCTGACTAATAACACCACATTACTCATATATTTGAGTTATTCCACCTCCATCAACTCACTACTACTTAATTATTCTTTAAAATTTGATGATTGCACAAATTAATATTCTCTGATATTTACAAAAAACTGCATCACATCTTAAAACACTTCCTCTACCATTAAATGCCAAAATAAGAAGAAGGAAGCCAGGACAGACTATCCCAGAACACACTTCCACCTTTGCACAAAAGCCAATTCAATCATCTATTCAATCTACATTCTATGTTATGACACATTTTTATGTGGCTTGATGTTTATATATTTTACTATTTTTTAAATTGAAGAACTTACTATTATTGTTTATTTTAATTTTAATTCTTTTATCACTTTTATATTGTTTGTTATCGCTCAAATTGTTTATATATCACTCTTGTTACACGAAGTCACTTTCACTGTTCATATATGTTATATAAATTCACTATGTTATATAAAATTTATATCTATCTGCCTTTACAATTTTGTTTTTTAAATTTATTTCTGCCTTTTGATTATTAAATGACTGTTATTACTTTACTTTGTTTAAATTATTTATTTTCCTTTGCGTCTGTTTATATATATATATATATAAATTATTGCGTCTTATATTTTTATATGCATATATGATGCTTACTGTATCTTTTACTTTGACCAAGTTATTTTCTCGTCTGCATCGGCCATGTATGTTGCATACTGCAGATCATGCAGTGATATATTAACTTTGACTCAATACTGTAACTAGCCAGCTTTTGACTGTCTTTTTAATTTAAACATAAACTCCAAAATATTTCAATATCTAACTAATATTACGACACAACAACAAACAATCAGCGAGGTACTGTAATAAATTTTAATCGACCGATCGGGTTTATAATCAAATCAAAAATATGTTAGAAACATTAAAAGATTAACTACAGCTCTATTAATTTTCTTTATCCGGCCATTTTAAAAGTTAATATATAATAAACTCCTGAATCCAAGAAAACTGACAGACTGTAAGGATACATATCACAACTTAAACTTTGTATATTCTACCCTGCACATGCTCTTAGTGAGTCTGTCTTACAATACAAATATAGTGGTTAACATATAGTTTCGTGGGACTTTCTTTCGATCTTTTCTGATTATTGAAAGGAAAAAACCGAGTCATCACAAGGCTGATCTTGGTAGTGTTTTGTTTTTTGTTAAAATGGACATTTCTCATGTGTTTCTTGTAATAGTTTTAGAGATGTTTGACATTAAATATTTTAAACTAGCCTACCATTTGTTTTTTATACTCTTGTAACATATTACATACAAAATTATACGGTTAATTTGAATTTATTATCTTATCTATTCTGCTTGCAAAATTATAATAATTTGTTTGTATGGATATCAAATCGAAACAATCTGTTTTAGAACCTTTGTTTGTATTATAATATTGAATTTGTTATTCTGTGAGAAGCCTCACGTTGGGAAAGCCAAATTATAATATGATTTGTTTAATATAATTATTTAAAATTGAAATGCCCCACTAGTTGTGGAAACCAAAACTTATAATATGATATTAAAGAATTTTACTATTCTATTTGTTCCAAACTTCTACAATGACTCACTCTTTATGGTTAACAAATTTGTACTTTATTAAATTGAAATTACTTTCTCTTTACACAATTATTTTTAAATTTACTAGAGCACTGAAACAATATTATTTTCTTTGATGTATGGGCTTAATATACTAATGATTGTACAAATTTTAATTGATATTCTCTCTCTCTCTCTCGGGTTAAAGAGTACCTGGCTAGTTAAATATGCAATCACCTAATATTACACTTAAAACTACTACAAAGAAATATTACAAACTAAATTATTATTATTAAAAAAAATGTTCACTATTATATATATATGGCCAAATCGAAGTTAAATGAAAGGTTCTCAAGTCTATTAATTTAGAAGATCAAATTTCTGGTACTTTGTTATATGGGTTGGTAAAATTGGTAGAATATTACCTAGGCTGCAGATTCTATTATGTGCTGATACAAACAGGTTTACTTATTATAGCTCTGATATTTAATTTTAGTTTTCTTCTATTCAGTGTTTAAAGTCTTTAAGTAAATTCAATTCTTCTTATAAATTTGGTTTAATTTACTGCTCATCAAAATGCAACTGTGTTATATGGGTATTCAGAAAGGACTGTAAAAAGGAAGCCTATAAATTTAAACAATTACCGCTTCAAGAATCGATACGGCCATTTATAGTTTAACTCCATAACTTCTGTTAGCAGTGTTCATTTGCTTAGCGTGTATGTAGTCACGTTTTATTAAATATAACGAACTTTACAACTACCGTTATATTTTATGTCCTTGGTATCACTTTTTTAATTGTATTAAATGTTTATTTCACTTTGAATTGTTAATAAAGTCCAAAATATCCATTTTATATTTTCACATAACAGTATCGTATTGTATTTCTCACAGCTGTTTTTGAATCCTGCTCCTTTTCATTGGTCACAGTTTAGACAATGGCATCACCTTTGCCGTGCATCGAGTTTGTCTCACTTACGCGACTGTATTCTAGGTTATTGAAACACACTAACTTTTTTTTTAGAATTTTACAAGTAACTTAATCATTTATAATTCAAATTATACACAATGCTTCTACTTAATTTATAATTTCATTTACACTAAAACTAACTTAATCTATATCGGTTAAATACAATGATTTTGTTCTTACTTGCCTTTGTTTTTATAGGCTAATTTTTATGATTAAAATTTGATTTATTTATGTTATACGGTAAGTTTAATTTAATTTAGCTTAAGATTGTTATCTTTTGTGTATTTACTGTGGTTTAATTTACTCATTCAAAATCCCGAAGTTACTTTATTAAGGTATTAATTTTGACTGCTCTAGGCTAGGCTATATAAGTAGGTTGGTAGGTAGGTAGGTCTATCTGAATCTTACATTTCATTGTATTTTTATTTGTTAACCAGGACTCTTTAACTTTGAAATTATTTAGATATATACAAAATGTTACAGTATGGAGGAATATCCCTAAGCACTATTTAAATTTTCCTAAGACATTCTGTTGTAGACAACAAGAAACTTGTTGCCACGCGCAAACCTCCCTACCCTTTTAATTTATTCAATAAACACAACCTTTTGTTGATGACTTTAACACTTTCCCTCATCAAATAACACCCAAGTGTTTTCAGGCCTTATTTGATACTGTTCTCTTGTACTACCCCGTTAGAACAATTTGAGAGGTTTGGCGAGGGCAAGAAAAGGAAAACCTTTTGTTTCCTATTCTTAAATTTTTTAAATTTAAATTAATTAGACCTTTTTCGTCTTTTGTTTAGTACACTAGCTCAATTCTAGACTCTTTTTCGGGATCGTTCCCTTTGGAGTTAAATTTGTAGTGATCCGTGAATAACTCACCGGCTGACTTAATTATACTAGAGCACTGAATGGTTTTAGGATTAATTTGATTGGATTCGTAAATTATATATTCAAAATTTTCTATTGAAAACACAAAATTGATTTATTGATCAACATAAATCCATTAACTTTGAAACAACAAATTATTATTTTCAAAAACACAATGAAATTGATTAATCTTTAACTTATAATTACATATATTGAAAAGTAGCAAAGTGATTAATTAATTTATTAATTAAAATTTGTATATTAATGATTATATTATTTACATACGACGATTTGCCATTGTGAGTAATGAAATTTACTAAACGAGTTTACTTTATTCAATTTCCCCAGAATTTACTTGAATTTATTTATTTAATTTAATTTATATATTACTTTGCAAAAAAGGGATTTATTTAAAATTATAAGTAACAATGATCGTTTGCCACTTACAGAACACAAGAAGTTCGACGCGTAATTCCTTCTGTCGATTTCCAGCGATTTAAAGTTGTTCTCCTTGGTCCCCAGAATGGTTTCTTCGGCTTACAGTTGTCTTCTCCTGGACTTAATTAAAGTTGTCCTCTCCTAGTTGATTGTAGTATCTTTTGGCAAGATAGGCCGTTTATATGGATATTCTTCTCCCGAAATTATCACGACCCGACTTAGCTTTAGGCCGGAGCTAGAACGTAACGCACACCGAACTGATCGCCCTACGACTTTCTCTAAGTACCCTCGGATCTCGGTCAGCTGTTTACTCGTTGGCGCTTCGTGCTAAACTGAAGTTAGAAAAGATGCAAGCTGCTTTCCTCGACTTGTTACTTGTCAAACGAGCATCTTTTTCTATGTAACAAGAAATTCTGATTTCTTGCTTTAGAAATATATGTTTTGGTCTTAATATATTTCCTGATTTATTTGATGAATTTAGTGCCTTTATTTCCCATCGATTAGGCCTAATTTAATTATTATCTTCATTTTTTGAATTACAATGTGCGGTCTGTTTTGTTTTGCGTAGTAGCTCCGATGACGTCACTTCCCCCTCGGAGCTTGGGCCGTGCGTTCCTGTATGAACTTGTCGATTTGCGAATTTGGCTTTGATTTCATCCAAACTCTATAACTTGTTTTTGCGTGGTCGGATTTTGACTTTATTGACTTCTATGGATTGGTTGACGTTTTCTGGTTTCTCTGGAATTCGAATGGCGTTTCTACTCCTCTTCCTTCTTGAGTTATAGACTTCGTTAGTTTTGCTTAAATTTTGAAATTTATTTCCTGTAAATTTGAAATTTTCCATTTTTTCTTGCTTGTATCTTCTTTGGTTGGTCTTGAAACGCGCTAATCTGGTGTTGGTTTTTTGATTTGTTTGGTTGTCTAGTTATTCAGCTTGTTGTTACTCTAATTGCCTTCGTTTGGTTTTCGGCGTTTCATTCCCCCCCTTTAAAGCTCTTTTCATATCTCACATGGCATTACAATTTATTACACATACATATACCCTATTTTATCAATATTTCCCTTTTATTAATCTCCCTTGTATTTATTTTGAATTAATAAAATTTTTTATTAATTTATTTTATTTTTATAAAACTACTTATTTATTTATATTGAACTTCGGCTTGATTATGCCCTATTATTTGCTCTATTAAATGCTATTTTTTATGATTTAATTACATTTGAACTTTATGAGTTATTGGCCTTTTTATGCCCAAGAATGACTTTACACTTTATTTTTTAGCTATTAAACTTTATAACTTTGTATTTTTTATTACCTTATTTTCTTAACCCTTTTTAACTCTACAAATGACTCTACTTTGTTTTTGGATTTTATTCAAATTCTGCAAACTCGATTTGTTTACGCTTACATTTTTGTCTATAACTTTTTAACAAATTATCATAACAAAATTATTTTTATTCCTCCTTGCTTATTTAACTCTCCTTTCAACATAAATCTAATAATAACAACTTTTTTTAAATAAAATTACAAACCCCTATCTTTCAATGTTAATTCATTTCTAACCAAATTTAGACAAGACCGGACAAGTCGATGCCTGTCAGATCCTGCAAGGTTTTGGCTCGATTTTGTCGCTAAAGCATACGTCATAGTCTGCACGTATTTAACTAACACAATTTTAGTTAATTCTTCAAAATTATTAATAAATACTATTTTCACATTTGAAACTAGTTTTTTATCTTAATTTTGGGCTTTTTTGACACCCTTTGGCTTTAATCTTTTGTTATATTGACTTTGAATTTATTTTAATTAATGTAATTAATTAACCCCAATTGGATCGGTCGATTGGCCGCTCCAACGTGTTGTACAGCAAGTGTGTTTTGCTAACATTGTATGTGTGCTCGCTTGTTTTGAGTTTGCAGACCTGAGTTATGTTCTCAGGTTAGTGTAGAGGCACACCATTATATTGAAGCAATGTTTGATGTCGTGTTCATATCAACATATATAGTCTATATATGCTCAACATACTACAGGCAAAACTTTATAGGTTTCAATTCTCTTTAAGTTTAACAATAGTAAATTTACTACAGTAATCCCTCGACATTCGCGGGCTTGGTACTTGCTGTTTTGATTATTCGCGGTCAAAAAAAGAAAAAAATTCTGTATTAAATAGCAATAAAGTACATGCAAAATCCGTAAATTATTATAGTGTACGTACTATAATTATTATTGAACGAATTTAATAACATTGTATAAATACATCAAAACATACAAGATGGGATTTCCCTACAACACACCTCTGCGTGAATACAAGTGGACTTGTGCAAATGAAGGTCAATGGCATACTGTGATTTAGTTGGTGACATCAATTTAGTGAACAGCGAGTCAAATTAATTTAAAAGTGACTGAAATTTTTCGATTAGCGAAAGTGTCGGAAGTCGATCCTTCTTTCGAACCGATCGGTCAGTGAAATTCAGTCGAGAACTTGACATGGCGTTAGCGCCCGTACAAGAAAGTGAAAAGAACTGGAACTAAATAAAAAACGATCAAAGATTACCAGTTGTTTAGTTTTATTTTAGTAATTATAGTGTTATAGATTTCACAGTGATAAATATTTCCAGAGTGGACTTCTTAGATTTTAGTGAACTGTGTCGATGTATGTAGGCTATGTATTTGGTGTTATGAAACTGAAATTACAATTCCGGGTATTAAACAGGATACTTTCTACAAAAATAGAGTTCATAAAATTTACGTAAAGGTAAAATTTATTATCTTATGTAAATTAATTATAGGTATTAGTACATAATGTTTTAAAAATTTCTTTATGTCAGGAGCATATTCTCCATTATCCCATAAAGGTTTGGGTTTCTCTATTCGCGGCTTTGTTATTTGCAGCAATTTTTCAGAACCTATCCCCCCGCAAATAGCGAGGGATTGCTGTAGTTTCGTTCCCAACGTAAATAGTAATTTTTTGTCACGTTAACCGTCTTATTTTTGGCCTTCCTAATCACGCCTTGAATTTTAAATACTAAGGGATAGTTTCTTTTATCTGTTAATTATTAAGACTATTATATTTTATTAATTTCAGAAATAATTCCTATAGAAGGCTCAGAAAAGATAGTTTCTCCAAAGAAAAAAGCAATAGTAGTGGATCTGACCCTAAGTGATTCTGATGATGACGAGAGTACTAAAACAGCTGTTCAAGTAACCAGTACCACGTGCACAAAGACCGAAGGCGTGATCAAATCAGGTAAGTGATCACCGCTGTCTGATTACGTCTTGTGAAGTTTAACTTCTTACAAAAGAGTAGATTTTCTTTTTTTAATTGTTTTTCAACGGAACGTAAATTGGAGAAAAGCAATACACAAAAGGTGTGTTTCTAAAGTGAAGGAAAAGCTTCACATTAAAAAAAGGAGTTAAAGAGGAACAACTCAAACAAAATGCATTTCAAAATAAATTAGCATGCTCTCCAAATAAAAGTAGGTTAAAAGAGTATGTTGCATTACTTGTAAAAACTAACCTAACCTAACCTAACCTACGTATGAAGTAATACATGTTTTTAAGTACCATTTTCTTTCTTGTAAGACTACTCGAGGCTAAATATTTTCTTAAATACATACAGTATCACATCCTTGTACAGTGGAATCTCAATAAATCGAATCCCACGGGGAAATTTCGATTTATAAAGGTTCAATTCAGTGCAAGCAATAAATATCAGGAGAATTGATTGCCTTCTAAAATACGGTGTTTTGTACATTGTGCATTGATATTAATTTCAGTACTATATTGTAATGGTTAATAATGCAATTATAAAATTTAATACGCACTTTAAAATGGAAGAAGTAGGTAGTTTTAATTTCAAACTGCTTCTTTATTGAGCCTACTCTACTGCTGGCCCTAAGACTGAGATGGATCACAACAGGAGCGGAATAAAGGATTGGTATTTCCTGTCGAAATACGATGCAGTAAAATACAGTATCGATGTTTTGAATCGTATCAAATTTCGTACAACTTCGATTAATAGAGGGTTTCTTGCCCTTACTTCGACTTGAAGATGTGCGGCGGTGCACGATTTCGATTTATAGGGATTTTTGAGCTAAAACTTCGATTTAAAGAGGTACTTTAACGACGGAAAATACCGTAAAACTTCAATTAATCAAGGTGTTTCTTGTGAACTATTCGATTTTTAGAGGTAAAATTAACATTGCAAAAGATAGGGAAGTTCAAGGGGAATAAAAAAAATTATCATGGATTTTGAATTATTGAGGTTCGATTTATTGAGGTTCCACTGTATATATCACTGTTTTTCTCTTGATCATGTCCATATAGTACAATTAATTATCCTTCAATAACATGCTGTATAAACAATCGTTCCAGTACAAGTTACATGTAAAGTGTTTCAACTATATTTTTGTGGATGAAATCACTTGGTAATTTTTAATACTATATTTTTAACCCGTAATATTTGCAATAATTGCATGCTCCATTTGTAATGTTTTGTGTAACGTAACATTATATTTTGTATTAGTGGAAACTACAAATCAATCACTTTTAATAATTATCAGTGCATTTTATTTGTCGCCCTGGTATCTAACCTAAGATCTTATGTTCAGAAAGATTGTTATTCACATTAATAAATAGCAAAAGACTGAAAAATATAAAATTTTAAATCAATATTTAAAAGTATTTAAATTTCATAGTTTTTGTAATGGCCCTACTTTGTGGCTGTTAGATTAATAAAAATTTTACTGTAGACGAAATATTGTACATTTCTATCTTTATATGTATAAATTTCAGATTAAATTAAAAATATAAGTATATTAGAAAATCCATAAATAAATTGCTTAGCATAAAACAACGTCAACATTTTGGTTGATTTTCATTTGACAAAGAAATTATTGAACATGATCCTGATCCTGAACCCATCTCCTTGGCATTTATTCACTGGAGGTAAGTTTTCAATTGTAACCTCTTTGTAATTTAATAGGCTTATGTTAGTTTTTCAAAAGTTTAATTCGGGGTAATTTTACAAAGGCAAACTATCCACTATGAATTATATGCACAAAGTTATTTCAAGTAATATTTTTAAAGAAAAATTGATTAATAAATTTGGTCCAAAATCATCTATACGTACTGTACCTAAACTTAATATATAAAATATGATATGAGGAACCAACAATAGGTCTAAACCACCAGCTTAATGTGTCTTTAAAAACAAATCACCCAGTATCGTTCACCTGCATTAAGTGGTAAAAAGACTAACACTATTTATTCGTTGAATTTGGTCTCCGTTTATTCTGAGTCTGCCGTACTGCGTGTGATAAAACTAAACTTTTATTCAAATGGCGGCAAAATTACTAATACTTTGTAACTGCTGGAATAAATAGTGGAAGTACAACATCTTTGAATTGATCAAATTTAATTTTAAAAGATATAGAATCACAGTCGTAGAGCATGTTAAAAGAATCATATAATAAGCAGGTATTAGCGTTTATTAAACATCGTTTATAATAGCTGTTTATTAGATGTTGTTCATTAATACATAAAACACTATCGATGCATATCTCATTCATATTTTCAGCAATTTTTAGGATATCGACTTGAAAGTATTAACTTCAAAATATTATAATAAACCTGTATTGTTCTTGCCGCTCATCACATCGCCAATGCGACTAGACTTTGTTTCTACAGTTTTTGGATATGTGTGTTTCAGATTCCAGTAGCAATGTGTCGACGACGGGCAGAAGTTCAGTCACTAGTCAGAGTTACCTGAGTCCTAATATTATTAACTTAGACAGTCCCTCTCCGCCCTCCACTCCCCCACCCGTGACCACTCCGACCCCGGCACCCGGTACACCCACTTCTACTGCAGCACGTATGTATCCTTCTCCGATCCCGTCCTATAATTCCTCTTCTTTACCTTTCTTTGATCTTGATTCTGATTCGAGTAGTCTCTATCATCAACTTCGGTATCCGCTATGAAAGGTAATACTGATAGTTTCCTCCTTCAGTTATATTGCACTCTAACACAATAAATGAAATAGTTGTGTTGTGTCTATTGGAGGGTCAATCTATACTTCAAAGCTAAGAGGTTTGACTGTAGTTACGGTTAACTTATGTTAACCAAATTGGTGACCTTAACTGTTAAAGAAATTTTAACTATGAATTTAAGTTCTAAAAAAAAAGTGATTCTGCACTAAAAGGAATAAAAAGAATTGTACACAATTAAATTTAAAAAAAAAAAACTATACAATAAGATGTTTGAAACAATCTAGAAAAATACACCTACTCAACAACAAAGTGCAATTATCCAGGGAGCAGTCGTTATTTGAAAAGTAAAATGATTTTAGTAGCTGAGACAAAGAATAAATATTAATATATACACACAGTTGACCGAGGCCATCAGTTTCTAAAAAGCAACTTACTACCTAGAGTGCAGGTTTTACTTTCTCACTAACTATAGTATAGAGAAAGTATAGTTGAGATTTTTGTGGAAATATCCGTTTTGGGACCCCCTGAGTACAAAAAGGCGGTTTTTACAAAATGTCTCTCTGTATGTATACAAAGCTAGAGATAAAACTGTTCGATCGATTTCGAACAAATTTGCACCAAACATGTCAATTAAGCCTGTGTATAGATGCACGAAAAAAGGTTTTGAAAAAATAAGAAAAACAACTCCCTTTTTGGCTAAAAAATCCCCAAAAATCAGTTATTATTTTTGTATAAAAAACGGCTCCAACGATTTTGATAAAATTTGGCTTATTTGTAACCTTTAATGTACCCTACCAAATGCAAACATCGCTTCTTTCTAAAAATTCTCGTTTAGCTAATAATAAAGAAATGATTTTTGGGGGTTTTGGGCCAAAAAGGGGGTTGTTTTTTAAAAACTTTTTTCGTGCATCTATACAGGCCTAATTGACATGTTTGGTGCAAATTTGTTTGAAATCGATAGAATAATTTTATAGTTGTAGGGAATAATAATATTTATTACTTACTTTCCTATTTTAATGTATCCCCTCTCCTATTTTAATACAATTATGAAGTCACAGTGAATCTGTTTAATAATTTAAATATGTTTGTGAGAAAGTATGTGCCAGTTTCTGGTACCGTTTATTTATCATAACATAATATGTTTGTAAATAAACTGACTATATATATACACCCACCATTTGATATTGTCTTTAATTACATGTTGGCAGAGAGAGATGCTTAAGTTAACAAAACACATTAATTTTGAGTATTTTTGTTGTTGTAGCCAAATATAGGATGTTTCTTAAATAAGACGCCAATCTTCTGGAGTGGGCTCCTTACATAAAAATAAATAAAAAGTCCCTATAAACATGTGTTCTAAAACACTTCGTTTTCCAGATATCCGCCATTTTGTTTTTTTTTACAAAATAATTGATATCTAGAGAAATGTTTTTGATTGAGTTCAAACTTGGCATGAAGTTTAACCTAACAATGATCATCTGTCTCAAGAAAAATAAGCGATTATATGCAATCACGCGTTTCAAAATGGCGGCTGTTTGAAAATTTCAAACCTAAATTACTAAAAAACCGTACATTTTAACAAAAAATATTCAGGCACCTATTTTGTACCCCTTTTGGATTCTCTACTGGATGATGAAACTCTCAAAACAATCGGATGAAGTGTAATAGCTAAGTTATGTGTAATAATGGTTTGTTCAACCCGGCATCCTATACCAACGCAGTAAACACAACAATATTGTGTATGTACATATGCTGTTATTATCTTTAACTTACCTATTGTCATTCTTTCGATTGTTTCAGCAGTTACACCGTCCGATGGGGAATCAAAAGGGCTACAAAAAGTGTCTTGACATTATTTTTGAATAGATAGATTTGAATTATTTTGTACAAAAAACCAAAATGGGCGGATATCTGGAAAACAAATTATTTTAGGGCTCATGTTCATAAGAACATTTATGTTTATGTAAGGAACCCACTCCAGAAGTTTGGCGTCCTATTTAACCTGACTCTGATGCTCCCCCAGAATGTAATTAATGATGGACTTTTCAGCAGTAAACTTGTATATCACAAAATCATAAACATTAAAAAAGTACTTGCCCTATATTTGAAAATAAGTTTTGGTATAATTGTGTTACATTTTTCTACAAAAAATGTTTTATGTAAGAAAATATGAAATTCATAAGCTTATAAAATCATTATATAACAATTGTTTACACAATCAAAATATAAAATACAAATTACAAAAGTCTAGTCGTTCTTATAATATAAGTTAGGCTTTGTGAAATTATGGAAAGTGTGATATTTCTCGAAGCACTTGAAACATGACTAATATCATTTTCACTATCACATTCAAAGTCACTAATGTCAGTCTCATTATCGTTTCCAATAATTGTTTCTTCTCTTCCAACACTTGCTTCACTAACATCACTATCCGATTCTTCATACAATAATTCATTTTCAACGGCTTTTTAATTTAAAGAACACCAAGAATTCAACATGTTTACAACTAACAAACGTAGTCTGCTAACAACAGACTGCTGCAACAGCTGATAAAACTGTATTTTAATTATTTTCCACAGCCATATACATTTAACAACCACGAATGTCTGGAATAGCATCAAAAGTGTCATAAAGTCGAAAGTTACAAACATAGAGTGAATAAAGCTTCTAAAATTGGAAAGGAATGGTCTAAACTGCAACTAGTATGCAACTGAAGTGTTTTATTTGTGTGTTAAGTTTATTGTAAATGTGACTAGCTGC
>JAGFPH010000385.1:71220-95663 GCA_018207615.1 Philaenus spumarius | reverse complement strand
TGTGTGTTAAGTTTATTGTAAATGTGACTAGCTGCCAGCATGAAGTTTCAAACATAGAGTGAATAAAGCTTCTAAAATTGGAAAGGAATGGTCTAAACTGCAACTAGTATGCAACTAAAGTGTTTTATTTGTGTGTTAAGTTTATTGTAAATGTTACTAGCTGCCAGCATGAAGTTTCAAACAGTCCTGTAAATACTTTTCCATTGGTCTAGACCTACCATGTATAATTTAAAATATTTTTGTGTTGAATTATTGAAGCTGGTGAGCGTAAACAGCTGTTACACTTAACTATTATTGGATACAGTCGGTCGCTATGGTAATGTTTATGAAAATATCCTACAAATGATTATTGTATGTTATGACTACAAATTATCTAAACAATACATTTTTTCTTCTACTTTCTTAATTTTTTTTTGGTTTTATGCAGTACTATGAAACAGTTTTAAACACTAATATTAGCAAATTTGTGTGATTTATTTATGAAACAGAGTCATGTGTAGATTATTAGAATAATTTAATGGCGTTTTGTATTTTTTATTAATAAATTTTATGATTTTTCAGTTGAATGGTGGCGAAAATATGCAAGATTGTGATTTCTAAGGAATGTTAGCCCAATACAAAGACTGACAATAGTGGCATTAACCCGTATAATGATCTGTTACTTCACATTGCATTCCAAATTGTATCAATTTGATTTATTTTAAACGTATTTTAATAAGTTAAATATTTATAGTACATTGTTTGACAATAATAAATTTAAAGTGTTATTTCTCTAATGGTATGTCATGCTGTCTAATAGAATTACAGACAAATATTATATTCAGAATGTACAGGTTCTGCCAATGAAACGGGATGATGGAATGAAGTAATTGGTTGTTGAAAAAACTTTTTAAATATTTTCTTACTGAATAATTGAAAGTACATGAATAGCCATTTTGGGTACAATACGAGAAAAGAAATGATTGTAGGTGGCCTTGAGACAAAGTTGGGAGGTAGTGGGTGGAGCGTCACTTCCTGCACAATAAACAAAACTTCAGACACTGGGCGGAAACAAACCCCTGTTCACTTGATGCGCAGAAAGTGAGTGTGGTACGCAATTTCGGCGAGTGGAACCATCAGTCTATTTTTCTTCGATGATTATGTCGGTGACTGTTGATACTTCACAACTTTCTCGCACCACAGATTGGTGGTTTTCCAGTAAATAATCGGACACTTTCCAACAAGATGGGGCTACAAGCCATACAGCAAGAATTTCAATAAATGCTTTGTTCTCGGGTTGCGTTGTGTCCCGTATCCCTTAACTGCTCGCCCTATTTAACTGCTTGCGACTTCTTTTTATGGGGATGCCTAAAAACAAAAGTGTTTCAAGCCCTCAAACAAAGAATTGTGAACAAGATTGCGTCAATACCTGTCAAAATGCTGCGGGTAGGTCATGTGAAACTTCCAGACTCCAAGAATGCCTTAACTGCAGCGGTAGAAGTAGTGTGTGGCTATTCTTGTACTTCCAATTATTTATTAATTCCATCATGCTGTCTCATTGACGGACCCTATACTGTATAAAATAAAATTGCAGCCATTACTGATCGTAAGATGATGACCGGGTCTAAGTACATGTTCAACGATTACAAGGCTAATTGAGATTTATCAAAGGTTTGTTTTTGTAAAACAAATGGTAAACCTTTGTATTTTGAGACACAACGGTCTGTTTTCATTTCCGTTTGAAATATTTAACATTTGAACCTTCTTCGTTCAAACAACACCGAGTTCATTTCTTTATCTTAAAAATTGAAAAAATCGTAGTTGGAACACAATTAGTTGCCAAGAAAATAACCTCCTTTGGGAATGACGGATTCGCTATCAAAAATAAACAATTGCGTAAAATTAAATTCAAAACTATCAATTTGAAGTATTTATTTCATTTTTTAGAGAATATTAATGTATTTATTATCGGCTAGAAATATTGTTTTTGTTTTGTTCAGTTGTTACGTAAGACAATTTTATTACCGCTTAAGCTATCTACAAATTGCAGGAATTGTGTGGGAGAGGGCATAAAAAGTAGCCCAGAAACTGTTATAGAAAGTGCATAAATTAAGCATACTTTTTATTGACAAAAATGCCAAATTATTGCAAGGTTTGAACCACAACATTTACAGGATTAATTTCATTGAGGACAAACTTTGAACAGTTGGTAAGAATAATATGAAATTTTTGTACAAGCTGTTGTAGATAAATCTGCTAAATTTTGTGCACGGTATTATCTGATGTGCAAGTTTCCACAATTAACATCATTTAGTCTGTTGTTTCCCTTCTTTGTCACAGTGGGCATAAAGCTGCCTTTAGCCTGCTCCACCAGTACCGCCTAGCCGTCATGGTTCTGAACTTTATGTCAACAATAAAGGTGAAATATGCTCCGTTGTCAACAGATACTCTTACCTTGTACAGCCCGGTGTAACTGTTCTATTCATAGTTCTACTTTGTGTAAAGAAAGGGTTCTGCCAATTATGACTACAGTAGAGTCCCACTATTTCCAACTAATTGGGACTGAACACTGTGAGTGGGAATTCGGAATAGGCGGATTTCATGAATAATATCAACGAATTGATTTTTTAAGGCATAAATTAAGTGCGGGGACATCTACCAGTGTCTGTCCTATACAGCTTTGATCGGCTCGGAGGGGAAAGCGAGGAGGAGGTGAACGCTCAAACTGAACTCAAATCACACGTAGACACCTCACACTTGACCTCGCTCTAGTGTAGCTTTACATCATCCGGGTTTTTTTTTTCCGTTGCGTTACGATTCTATGTTTTTCTAAGAATGGAAGGAAAGGGATAGGTTGTTCGAACTGTCCGTTTTGTCATCCCGCAGTCATTCGAGAAAACGAAGGAGAAAAACGGACGAAAGCAACTGGCAACAACACTACTAGTGCCTAGCTGTTGTATCTAATCTTTCCTTCTTTCTGAAGGACCCGGAATCCGTTTCACCGGACGCTTGTTGAGGTAGCTTCCTTCTTGTAAAACGGATGGACGACGTGAAGGAAACAAAACCAGCTTTCATTCCAATTTGGTTTCAGGCATTTTGATCAAGCTTAGACTCTATGTACGTCTCTAAACATTGCACAAATCAGAAAAATGTTATCCATTACTTAAAATGAAAAATATTGACAGTTGCTTACAGATTATTGCTACAGTCAGTTGGATTGGTTAAGGGTTTATTAGCATAGTGTATAGGAAATTATTTCTGTCTTTCATCACTACAATAACAAGTCTAAATTATAAACTTTGAACACAAAATCTCATAACTAATACGATTATTAACACAAACGTTTACGAACACATGAGATTTTGTGTTCAAAGTATATTTTCTCACAAGTCAAGCTCACTATTTATTTATAAGTCTAAATAGCATAAGTGTTGTAAAATAAAACACAAATATGTAATAATTTTATAATAGGCTACAGAAAACCAACTTTTATTGCTACTTTGTTTTTATTTCTTCAAGTTTTTCTTGCATTGTTAAAAATACTTTTCTGTTTCTCTTCTGTTATTAAAAAAAGTTATTAATATTCACATTTATAAAAATTACGAATACAAAAATTAATAATACACACTGAACGTTTAGAATTACATAATGTCCACAACTGTAGCCCATGCTCACTAAGGAGACAATCCTAGTTGTTTCTTAAAAGAATAATCAAACAAAAAATGTGTGGAAATGTCATACAGCCAAAATAACTTCTCACATTTCAAAAATCAGGAAAGTTATGTACACTAATTGTCAAAATAAATCTGCCATTACGGGTAGGTAACCTTAGAGAGCTAGCGTACGCTGAGTACCAACGCTCGGCTTGGCATGAGTACGCTGGGAATTGGGAGTAACCTTAGACAGCTAGCGTATTAAGATAAAATAATCATCAACTGACATGAAATTAAAAATAAGTTAATTAAAAACAATATTCTTAATTGTTGATATAAGACTTTCTGGGTCATTACAGGAGCAAAGTTAAAATAATTTAAACTAATGATTTTATTTCGTATAGAGCTAGAAGCAAAATATAATACAGTATGACTTGTAACAAGTTAATTATTTATTTTGTTCATTGTGGAAGTATTTGTTATGATGTTGACGGGTTAATGCTCGTATTATGTAAATAATTTTCTAGTTCAATTTAAACTCTTAATGTTTAATTGTTAAGTAACTTCTTTGTGCTATTGTTTTTGTAAATAATTATATACGCAATCATTTGATATGTTAAACTTACCAATAAAAAGAACTTTTTACTGGATTATTTGTCAAGTTTTTATTTCTGTTTTTTTCTTCTGACCATTCACATATTATATATGTTGCTAAGTATTTAAGGTGACGGGATCTAAAATTGAGTGTTATGTTGTGTTGTGTGTTACATGTTGTTTGTGAATGTTTTCGTGTAAATGTTTCATTTTAAAAACTTGACCCGCATCAACAAATGTAAAGTACTAGTGAAGTGGAGGCAAACGTACGTCACCAGGAAATAAGAAATAAAAATAAAGGACTGAGAGACTGTAAGTACATAATAGGAATATTTGTACAGTCTTCAACCATATCTTGAAGTTACCAATTAGGCCAGTCGGTAGAGGTAATTTTAGACCAAAAGTTCCAGTAATTTACAATACGGCTGATTTTTTTTATAAGTACATTCAAGTATGTAGATTAACATAAAAAAAAGTTTACCAGTCTATCGATTTCCCAAAGTCGAAAAAAAAATTGACTTATCATTTTTTTTTTTATTATCCTTAATATTTCGAGGTGGGATGAAGATAGAGAAAAATAAAAAATACCACCGTGTAGGGGAGGTATTTTTCAACAAAAAAGGTCATTATGTATTTATTTCGTCCGAGCAATGGTTTGTCTGGAAAAAATTTGAAAATGCAGGTATGTATTTTGCAGCAGGGGGAATCACTAAAAGGGGACATCTTATTCATATATGAAGCGTTGGCTCATTCTAAATTGGCCAAATTTTAATATATCGAATTGAAACTTGACATAGGAGTTAAAATATATATTTTAAACATTTATGCTGAGTCTCAGCTTGTTATCTTGAAAATGACCCAATCTAGGAGTCGATTTTGATTATCGATTTTAGGAGTACCGGACCCACAAACTAATTTCAATCTATTCCAGTTTCGTCAATTTTTGGAATATCAACACCAAATTTGTTTTACAAGTTGAGTAGACCAGTATAAATATTCTTAGTAAGTATCAACAATTTTTTTCTTGTTATTTTTAAAAACGAGGCGCTTGAAAATAGTCTTCTGTTTTACCTATCTCGTTTTAACTATAACACTTTTGGATTCAACGACTCCATTTTCGACATTTTTGAACATATCGATTTAGAAATTGGTACAGAATTTACAAATACAATTGTTTTTTTGCTATACTTATTTAAAAAACTATATTTTCAAAAATGACTAATCTGCAGCTGATCAACTCAAGCGTTTTGATGAAAAATCTAAAAAGCTCTAAAATTATACTTTTTTAATTTACTTGTGCTTTTAAAAGTAAATAATGAAAAAAGTTTATACTCCTTGAACTTGTTTGAATCTATATATTTAACTTGTTAAAAAACTTTCAGGTTGATACGGTATTTTGAAAATTCTCTAAACTGGAGCCAATTAAAATTAGTTCGTGGGTCCAGTACTCCTAAAATCGAGAAATCATTGATGAGTCAAGTGGCTCTAGATCGAGTCATTTTCAAGATAACAAGCTGAGACTCAGCATAAATGTTTAAAATATATATTTTAACTCATATGTCAAGTTTCAATTCGATATATTAAAATTCGGCCAATTTAGAATGACCCAACGCTTCATATATGAATAAGATGTCCCCTTTTAGTGATTTCCCCTGCTGCAAAATACATACCTGCATTATCGAATTTTTTCCAGACAAACCATTGCTCGGAGGAAATAAATACATATGACCTTTTTTATTGAAAAATACCTCCCCTACACGGCGGTATTTTTTATTTTCCTCTATCTTCATCCCAGCTCGAAATATTAAGGATAATCGAAAAAAAAATGATAATCGATTTTTTTTCCGACTTTGGGAAATCGATAGACTGGTAAACTTTTTTTAATGTTAATGTACATACTTTAAGGTACTTATAAAAAAAAAAATCAGCCGTATTGTAAATTACTGGTAGTTGTAACCTATACCGACTGGGCTAAATATCAGTCAACTAATAGTAGTAAAGGCAATAATAAAATATCAAGACATTTGAATAAGAAGATATAATAGCTAACATTATACCTAATAAACCAAGAAGATAAAATCATAATATAATTATGGAAAAGTAAATTAGCAAATAACAAGCCAACTACCAAGATTATGTCCAATCAGAGTTATTAATTATTCATTTTAACTTTTAGAAAAACTTTCATAAATTCTGGACATATAGATTAATATTTAAATTACAGTAAAACCTTGGTTATCCAAGTTTCCGGATGAAAAAAAACTTTTGTCAAAATTTATTCTATTAACTTTCTCTAAGTTAACTGAATTGATTTCGATAATAAATACATAGCTTGAGAGGATTTCTCAGTACGTAAATTTATGATAAAAACCTTAGTGTTAGATTGAATATAAAGAAAACAAAACTGTTGTTTGCCTTGTAGGCTACATCCTGAAAACATTTCCGCTCCTTACCCAACACAATAGAATAGTGACCTTTAGCGGACGGGTAGTATAGTGAATGACGAAGCGGTCTTGGGTCTGCAATACACTCGCCTCCTCAGAGCTTAATCGATTCCCACGAGTTGTTTCTTCCCCCTGCTACTGTATTTTGTTTTTAGTCGGTACAAAAATGAGTGTCATTATGAGTGGAAAGGGAAAGCATGTTGTTATATCTTTAAATAAAAAATGAGAAGCAATTAAAGGATTAGATGGCGGTGATTCAATAAGAAAAGTGTTGAAGTGATTGTCGGTGATTGGAGGACGAAATATTATGGAAATTGAAAAGTGGGTATCTCAATGGTATTCAAATAAAGAAGAGGCTAGACATCCAATTAAAAAAAGCAAGCATGAAAAAACTTCAGAGGAATTATTTTTGAGGGTTTTATTAAAGTAGCTTACAATCCAATTTCTTTCATTTGAGTACATTACCAAACCTTCTTTGTTCCGATTCGATTTCAGATCATGGACTATTGATTTAATCAAACGTTTAGAATAGTCAAATAATCCAAATTAAGATATAATCTTACCTTATGTCTCTATCGCGATTTCGGTCATTCGACCATCCTCAGGAGAACTAACACAACACAACACTACATAAGTCTCACTCCGTATGGAGATCGTTAAACAAATAACATATGGCTGAGAATACGTATTAAAGTTCGAGGACGTGCACGCCAAGTCGTTTGGACGATACTGAGCCATAATTGTGTTCCTACATTTTATCTCTGTTTGATTAGCCTGAACTGGTCTCTCAATTAATGTGTCGTATAACATATTGGAATGGAACGATAACTGGTCGTTTAGTAGTTTCGAGTGCACGTTCTCGAACTTTAATACGTAATCTCAGCCATATATTATTCGTTTAACGATCTCCATACGGAGTGAGACTTATGTTATGTTGTGTGTTGGTGTTGTGTTTTTTTAGTTCTCCTGAGGATGGTTGAATCATAGAGACTTATGGTAAGATTATAACTTAATTTGGATTATTTGACGATTCTAAACGTTTGACTTCTTTCTTCATTTAAAAATATATTACTTAAAGCGAAATAAAATAGATTTGGAAGTAAGTATGTCTCCAAATGAGCCTATAATGACGTAAATGATGCGGGAACTCACTCCTCAATGGTTTTCTCATGACAATCAAGGTTCTCCTATAATTTGAACTATTTTTTGTTATACTATTAGAACTATAACTATCTAAATTCATTAACTTTTGTGTTGACTTTAAGATATCAATTTGTATATTTAAGTTTTGTCAATACATATTATAAGTTTTAATTAAATGCATAATTATTAGCCAGAACGGATAAACTTGAAAGAAAGAAAGATTATAAATATTATCGTCAGTAAATATCTAAATTAGTTTTATTGTTTACAAAATTTAGCTTACATAGTGGGTCTATGTGTAAAATAATTTAGCTCACAGCGTGGTCCTTACAAATCTACTACTACATAAACAAATAACACATTACTCCTACACCCCTAGATTCAAATACATTAATTTTTTAATTTTTCACACATTCAAAACTAATCAATTATAATTGAGTTATCTGTTTTTGAATTAACAAAAAATGTGTGAACACTTCTGTAACAAAATCTGTGAATTAAAAACAAACCAATAATAATATTAACAAAACTACATACAATTAAAAAGAAACCTTTTTGAATCTGTGACTTTCTTTTGTTTTTTGTGTAGATTGTATGATTTGTGTGGGACACAAGATTGGTTGAATATTTTGTGCATTATTCGTAGCAATAGTTTTAGTCACCTCATGTGATAACTAGGTATTTTCCACAATTTTACTTTTTCAGTTTGGAGTAATAATGTAGTAGTTATTTCAAATAAACGCCCACCACGAAGTGAATTGTGCTTTAATACATACAAAATGATAACTGATTGTTATATTTACTCTACGTACAGCTAGCCTCATGTTTTGTGAGGCATCACAATGAGAACTGCAAGAGCAACTAACAGTGCATAGTAGGCCTATACTGTGAACATTTTCTACCAACTGAACTACGTAGGCTGTTTTACAATGTACAATTGTTTACCGAATCTACTCTGATCACTTCAAGAAGGACAAAATTTAGAGCAACGTACATAGTCATAAATTTTTTTTTTCTTGCAACAACGTTTAGCTGATACAAAATGATAGTTTATAATAATTTCTTTGTTTTTAAATTGAGTTTTTTCTAGTAACAGACCAAAAATAAAATTAGATGACTTAAATTATTACTACAAATAATCAAGCTTCTATGATGCACTATGCCAATATTTTGTAGTAAAACAGCTGCTTTCATTACCTACCTTTAATTTTTTTAAAGAAAAGATTTTTATCATAAGGAGTAGAAATACTCTATCACATCAATGCAGAACTTACCTTAATCAAGTTCGCCAGTACCATCGCTAAATAATGTAAATTAATCAACTCCTATAAAAACTAGTATATGTGAGTAACTTGTATATATAACAGCTGATTTCACCCATCATCTGTAATACTTAAACAAACCCAGTGTAGATTATACTTTGGGGTTATGTTTACAACTTCAATCATTATATTTTCTTATGAAGTTGATTTTTTTTTAATGTGAGTTATAGAACTAATGTAACTTATAATATTTGCTTTGAGGTTATAAACTGTATATAGATACAACCTTTTATCATCAAAATATTCGTTTATACAAATTTAAAGAAGAGATACCTATTCGTTAAACTTCGAAAAAACAGTCATACATCTTCGTATAACATATAAATATTTTCGATTATTAATTTCTTCACTATGATATTGATAACTTCTAAATCATTTGATTTATAATAATCATTTTATTTGAAATAAAAATCAATTAAAAGACAATATTTTTATCTTTGTTTAAATATGTAATAACAAACATAAATACAAAATTTTAACAAGTATTCCTACAGTTTATAATCATTATAATAATTGTATACATTTACCGAGTTAAAAATCCCCGACAGCATAGTTAGGTAGGCCTAGATAGAGTGTGTTGTTTTTAATAGCATTTTGTATAAATGATGTGTATCTAATTACTAGTATTATCTTAATTGTAAGTCTTTTACAAAATTATTAAATTTATTTTACTATTCTGAGTAATTCTTAATTTTAGACCATTTTTAGTTTAGTTTCCATATATATATGCATGTCTTAAATGTGTCAAGTAAAAATCATATGGAATCTGTCTAAAAAGTCAAAAAATATTGTTTTTTTTACCTTATTTTGCTTAGTGGCAATTAGAACTGATATTTGGCTTTAATCGCATGTATGTATATTATTACTATGGAAATAATACTCTGTTATTTCAGATCATGTAAAGAGCAAGAAAAAACAACTTGAAAGAGAAGGGTGTCGTTTAAGAAGTCTTTCAGAATCAAGCAAGCCTAAGAGAAAGAAAACAGTGACTACTAAAATCCAAACTCCTTGGGGACTATTAGAAACACCTCTTCTTTTGAAATACGAACCAACTTATCCTTTGTATCGTGAACACTCTCATCCTTTAGAATATGAGCGAAGTTACCCTGTGGAATATGAACCTCCTTTGGATTATTTACCATATTCATTTCAACAACAACAACGTTATCGTTTAAGACCTTATGCAGAAATAAATCAACATATGGAACCTCCATTTTATCCTCCACTGATACAACCACCTCCTTTTTTGGATTATTTACCACCTTCATTTCATCCGTAACAAAGTTCTCCTACGAGAAATCCATCAACAAAATGCAAGTCTAAGAACCCAAAAACAAAGCCTCCAATAAAGTATCTCTCAACCACAATAATTTTAAATATTTTTTAATTAATAATTTTAAAATATTTACTTTGTTATTTTGTATTAGTTTTCAGATCATAAGATTAAGAAGGTTAATTCAAAAAACCTTTTTGTAAGAATACTATTTTAATTTAGAAAGAAATGTAATGTAAAATATCTTGAGACTCTGTTAATTTTTCTTTAAAAAAATGCGATTTGTTGCCATCTTTTTGACAATTTGAAGTTTGTACAATCAATTACTGTTCACATGCATTTGTTAGTATTTGATAAACCGTTTTGTTCATGATTGTTGAAGAAACAAAATAAAAACGAACATTTAAAAAATAAAAGAGTTGTATGTTAAAGTCATTTTAAATAATATTAAAACATACTACTATTTTCTCATAACGTTTAACCGCTGAAAAGGTAAAGATTTATGCAGTTTATTTGTATATATATGAACTTAAACCTTATTCTTCAAGTTTACATAGAAGAGAATGTATGTATTCTATATTGAAACTCAAATGAAAAACATGTGTGTATAATTTGCATGGATTAAAGATGTGTTTTTGGAAGGTAAAACAGCTACCTTAAATATAAAATTAAACTTCACACATTAAAAGAATTCTCCTGTCAGCTGTCGCATATATATCTGAAAGTGAAAAATAGGGAAAAGAAAATAATGTAATAATATTGTATTTTTCTTTGATTTTTTAAACAATTAAATGTTTGATAACACGACGATACATATCTACAATTTCAGTAAACTTTGGAAATTTATGTTTACAATTTCTATCTACTTAATGGATATTTTGCCAATCATAGTTTTATCATTTTGTTTCATAGAAAAATAACAAAATTATTTTTATTTTAGAAAAAAATTAAGTACAATTTATGTTGGACACGACGTGACCATGTTCGTTCTTCTATTTTTTAAACTTCAACCCTTTTCGAGGCCACCGTCAGAAAAAATTTACTCACCAATCCAAGGGCATTACAGAAACCAGACAAACCAAAAGTAAACTGCATTTAATCGTACGTTGTTAGTCTGTACTTGATTGTTTAGCAAATGATGTTTTATTGTGATACGTTTTATACATTCATGTTGATCATATTGGTACATAGAGATAATAGACTGACAGGTGCTCCGGTAGCCTAATGTTACACACCTACAAATGTACTATTAAATGTGTTTTCTATTGATTTGTATACGTTTTAACAATCTCAGATTGGTGAGTGATTTTCTGATTAAAAATCTCAAAACTGATTTAAAAAACTACAAATTTACATGACGGAAATAACACATAGTGACCTGGATACTGAAAAATGAGTTTATTATTTTTAGAATTTACTTAAAAAACATAATGCCTTAAGTCTAAATACACACAAATAATTATAATACAATGAAATTGAACTCTTCAAATTTCATGTTTTGTATCTAAATTATGTTGTTTGCTCAGTAAGTTTAACGATTTAATATATAAATTCATGAGTGAAAATCATATCAAGCCTGTAAGCATCCATGTATTGCGCTACTTGCACGGCTGCCAATCTGTATTTGTATCCTTTCTTGAAAGAAGATGTCCCTGCTTCCCCCCACTTGGATTCTACCTCTCTGTCAGATGATAAGTCTACTGATTCTCCATCCTATAAACAAAAATACAGGATGTAATAGCAGAATCAATTTATTTACTCAAACAGTGTATTAAATGTGCTCAACCTGGTCACCATTATGTTCTACAGACAGAAGCATGCAAAGCAAGTACACACATTTCACGAGGAATGGATGATACCAGTTCTTGTATCCGGTCCTTCAGTTCATCGATGTCGCAAACTTTTCTGCTATGCACTCGCTCCTTTACCACACCCCAGAGTCAGAAATCTCAGGGTGTCAAGTCAGGTGACTGTGGGGGCCAGCGCAGTGGTCCATCACGACCGATCCATCGACCTGGAAATGTTTGGTCGAGATAGGTTCGAACAGTCAATGCCCGATGGGGCGGAGCTCCATCTTGTTGGAAATACCCTGCAAGAAGGACTCGATGTGGTAGTTCATCGATGGCGTACTGCTGCAACATCGATAAATAGACGTCCGAAGTCACTGTTCGTGTATCAAAAAAGTAGGGCCCAGCAGCGGTCACAGCACACCAAACATTCACTTTTGGCGAGTCACATTCATGCTCCCAAATGACTCGCGGCTTTTCAGAGGCCCAGAAAATTGTGCTGTGTCGATTGACAAGTCCACTCGCTGAATGCCATTTCATTAAAAACGTCATGCTGAATATTCGTGATTTCAGCTGACACCTGACAGCATTCCACTCGCTTACGCTTCTGCGCCAATGTTAAAGGTTGGGCAACTTGGATGGCAACTTAAAACCAAGATCGTGTCTCAAGATGCGCCATATTGTTGTTTTTGGAATGCCTGTTTCCAAACTACAGCGTCCACTCGATCTTGAAGGACTTTGCAGCAAAAATTGCTGTAAAATAGCGACGTTCGAGTCACACCTTCCTGATCTTGGGCGTCCTGCATTTTCTCGGTAATTGTTGGAAACTGATCCAGTCTCCACAAACTTATTGTAGATGCGATAAATTGTTAAACGGCATGGTGGGTCACCTCCAAATCTCCTTTGAAACTTCTCACGCACCACTGTTGGTGAACCAAACACTTCCGTACAGCTTGCTACAAATCTTCTTTCATCCGACGTTAAACAAACGGCCATTGTGTAGCCTAACCGATAAATAGAAGACCAACAACATAACTTATTAATGTTTATTGATTACAAAATTGCTACAACTGATCAGCTGTTAAACAGTACTTCCTTCATTGTTGATTAACATAACAAGTAATGTTCACATATTTGTTTCAGCCATTTAAGTGTTAACATAATATTGAAACACCATGTATAACAATGGAAGAGCAAATATCATGGGATTTTTCGTTGGCCTCCAGTGACACACCACGACTCGTCTGATTGATTTCTTATTTCACTTATTTGGAATGGAATAGTCCTTTCTCCTCCTCGATGTTGTCCAACTGTGGATACACATAGAGCTCCAGCTTATCACAGTAGTTGTCACCAGTTATTGTGTTCTCAGCAAACATAAAAGGTCCGACAACTCTGCCACACTTTAACTTTTGGCGCTGGGTGTTGAACGATTTCATGTTGTTTCTCAGACCACCAAATTCTGCAATTGTGGCAGTTGACAGTCCTGTTGACGTGTAAAGTCGACTGATCAGTAAATAAGACATTGTTTAAACAGTCTGGGTTGTCATGAATTCTGCTGATAGTATTAACAGCAAATTCAAACCTTAACCCTTTATCATTTGGTTTTATTCCATCTACCAATTGGAATTTACACGCATATAATTTAAGTGTTTTACACACCACATTATGAACCTTGGCAATCCCAACTGTTGAACTAATGACTTCTTAGGACTGTGAGGACATGAAGCTCAGACTCTCTTTACATTCACCGCTGAAACAGCTGACCCACCCGTTCATTTACTTTTTGAAACACTACCAGTCTCTTTAAAATGTTTTAACCAACCATAGGCGTAACCAGGTGGGGGGTTATAACCCCGCCACTGAAAAAGATATTTCACACTTTGTTTACATTAAAATACGTTCTTAAGAACAACTTGTTTTCAACACCTGTGCAAATGTCAAACTACAATAAATTATCAATATATTGCTGACATTATTTTTGGTCGAATTGGGCACCGGCACTGATATACGATGCAGAATAGTGTATGGCCTGGAAGACACACGGATTATTTGCCACAGCCATTATATCAACAGTGGCGCGAAGGAGAGTATTAGAGCATACACGATGGTAGGAAAAAAAATGATCGCTTTATTTACCCCTGTTGGTAGCTGTGCAGCCGCTTGCTGCCACTACAATCGACGGATTTTCCACCGTCTCCGCCGAAACAGTGGCGAACGTGACCAAATGCACGTCAACTTTCCTTATTTTACTAATTTTTTCGTAGAATACTATCTTTTAGTCGCGTTTGTAGTTCGTCAAACGACGAAACAAACATTCTTAGGAAAAACAGTGTAGAATTCTCCAAAATCCTCTCTTTTTTTATTTATTGATTGGATGAACCCAAATAAGTATATTTGTGTGCTTCTTTTTCAATCGGCGACGGAATAACAATAAAGCGAGAGTTGCTCTCTGTTCCTATCAACAAAACATTAAAAGAAATAATATATCACATCACACTTCGTGATTGATGAACTAGACACTTCAGTTTAATGAATCACAATGAGGCTTTTAGAGGGCGTCGGAAGGAAATTTTACCGCCCTGTGTGCATACAGTACTTTAAATTTTTTTAGCAGCGAGGATAACACAGTCGACAAAAAAAACACGGCTTCGGTGTTAGAGGCAGCGCACGGAAAGATTTGGCGGGGGATGAATCGTGGTTGCTATTCTAAAACAGGCCTGAATCACAATTAGAAGGTTAAAATTATACATACCTATATAATTTTAAAGTACTTTTGGGAAGCTTAAAACGTGTTTGTAACCAACAACGGATTGTCTTAGGATCAGGTACATCACCACCATGAAATTACACTGGACAGTAGAAACAGGATTTGTTCCGACTAACCACAAATAGTAGCCATTGCAATGACAATCGAGCCTGGGCCAAAACAGTATACTAAACAGAGGCAAATATTAGTCTTCCATTTCAACGAATACCATCGTTAGAAATTTTCAAAACTAGAGAGTTCTTTTTCGGAGATCTGTATTAGAGCCTCAGTATAAACTGAATGATACTCTTTTCTTCTATATATTATATAAAAGCGAAACCCCACTGACTCACTCATCATGATTTCTCAAAAACTACCGAACGGATTGAAAGGAAATTTGGTATGTAGCTTCCTCTAGGGCCATAGGTGCTCACTAAGAAAGGGTTTGAAAAATTTCGAAATTTTAGGAGGGGTTTGGGGGGATCAAAGTTACTAAAATCATAATTTCAGATCTTTTATTATTATGACAATAGTGCTTTTATTATTTGAGACCTATATATATAAAAGCCAAATACCACTCACTGACTGAACACTTAAAAAGAATACAATTACGTTAAAAAGACTGAAAATACCAACCACCACGGGCAACGCCGTACGGGTCAGCTAGTAATCTATATACGAATCATCATCTACCTCTTTTCCACAGTTACATGGATCTGGAAAATGGTATCTACTGAACTAGGTAGGCTAATCTAATATCTCACAAACAATAATTAGTGAAATATTGAATCAAATAAAACAGTTTGCTTTTAGAATTAGTTTCAAATAAACTCACCTCAAAGTATTGGGCAGCTAAGAAAACATTTGGTCCCAGCAACTCCACCACCTCAGCATTTAAGTTTTTATCTGCAATGCCAGTGTCGTTGTGGTTTAAGTCAATACACACAGCTAACAACATGTAGCCACTGTAAATTAATTTCAACTCAATTAGCTGAGAGGTCATTTAAATAAACTTAATGATAATTATATTAGTAAAAGAGAGGTTAGTTGCATTTTTAGGGTCGCATAGCTTGAAAGGAAAAACAGAACATAAATTTGTGAAAAAGATAAGCGTGAGTTCTCCATAAAGTTTACATTAGTACTTTGATTGGGCTCCTCCTTTCACTGGGACCTACCATCAATGTTTCATTTTACTTTCCCACTAAACTATGGTATAGTGAAAGTATAGTGATCTCAAACAAAAATCAATGTTGAGATTTTTGTGGAAATATCCGTTTTGGGATCCCCTGAATCCAAAAAATTGGTTTTTACAAAATGTCTGTCTGTATGTATACAAAGCTAGAGCGAAAACTATTCGATCGATGACAAACAAATTTGTCGAGTAGGCCTGTATTATAGATGCACGAAAAAAGGTTTTAAAGATTTTGAAAAACAACCCCCTTTTTGGAAAAAAAACCCCAAAAAATCAGTTATTATTTTTTTATAAAAAAAACGGCTCTAACGATTTTGATAAAATTTGGCTTATTTCTAGCCTTTAATGTACCTTACCATATGCAAAAAAACAGCATCTTTCTAGAAATTCTCGTTTAGCTAATAATAATAACTGATTTTTGGGGGTGTTTTGGCCACAAAGGGGTTTTTGTATTTCTAGCTTTTAGGTTATGGTTTTAACGTGTAGACCTGATCCTTGCTGGTTCTTTTAACCAATGGGGGTTGGCGTGCGGAGCACGCAGGGGTCTCCCCTAGTGTATTATAAAATTATAACATCGCATATATTATTTCTCAAGGCCATTTTTTTGTCGGTACGCCATAACTTTCTTAATACATCATTAAGTTACATGAATGAGGCATCATTTTAAAGCTTTCCTTAATCGCTACACCGGAAAAATAGACAAACAGCTTAAAATTCATGTTTTAATAACAAAAATTGATTAAAAAAACTTCTATATTATACTTTGTATGTTCCTAATGAAAGGCGCCATCTATTAACCATATGTTTGACTAGCATGACAGCTGTTAGTTAGATTGTTTACACTGTAAGATTGTATAGGGAAACGTTATTTATAAACCAATGTAAATAAATAAACTTAATTAACAGGATTAAATCAGGTAAATGTAGGCCTACTCCGAACTTGCGAAATATTCACACGGGTCAGCTAGTATTATATTATTTCTATAACTCATATTTAAAAATAAACTTTGTAAGAAATTATAATGATTGAAGTTGCAAACATAACCTCAAAGTATAATCTTTGGTGTACCTATTACAGATGATTTATATACAGTTTATAACCTCACAGCAAATGTTATAATCTATACTAATATTATAAAGAAGTAAAGTTTGTTTGTATGTAGGGGGGTAATCTCTGGCACGACTGAACCGATTGAAAAAATAGTTTTACTAATAAAAAGCTACACTATCCCTGAATAACATAGGCTATAATTCATTTCGATAAAAACCTTTTTCTATTTCAATATTTGTAAATTTAGTCGAAAAAAAAATCTTAGGTTAGGCCTAGAATGATAAAAACCAACACATGTATTTACATTTATTACCATAGCAACCAATTGAATAAAATAATAGATAATATAGCTGTTAGCTCCAATATTTCCATTAACAGCTGATTTCATAATTTGAAGCAATTAATTTTGTATTTCTAGCTTTTAGGTTATGGTTTTAACGTGAATCCTTGCTGATTCTTTTAACCAATGGGGGTTGGCGTGCGGAGCACGCAGGGGTGTCCCCTAGTGTATTATAAAATTATAACATATTATATTATTTCTATAACTCATATTTAAAAATAAACTTTGTAAGAAATTATAATGATTGAAGTTGCAAACATAACCTCAAAGTATAATCTTTGGTGTACCTATTAGAGATTGATGGGTGAAATCAGGTGTTATATTATATGTTACTCACGTATGTACGTACATTCACTTGTATAGGAGTTGATATTTAGAAAGGTCGTGAGTTCCCCATAACAAATATTTCACTTTTAGATAATACTGTTTTTAAATTTAACTGGGTTTGAAGATTTTAGGTTTATTTCTGGAAATTAGACTACTTAATGCATGCAGGACGCCAAACATCAGAAACTAAGCAGAAACTTGCTCAACTCATATGCTCGGAACACAATGCATGATTCTTACCCAATAAGTGGTTTGAACTCCTCTACATCACTCCAAAGCTCGGAATTATTCTGAGGAATCCAGCTAACGGCGGTGCTAGTGATATTTGGCTGGCAGAATACTTTCATCGAAGGGGGTTTCGTATTTACCGTGAGTACCTGCGGAGGTCCAAAGTAGATGGTCTTAGCTGAAACACTTACTGCGTAGCTCGAAGCTGGCTGCAAACCTGCAATCTATAAAAACCTACGTTGTAATGTTGATGTAACAAAAGAAAATGTAATTTGATTCTTGTTAAAAAAAAATACTTCAAGAATTAAAAATCTGGTTATTTACCTTCGAAGGTGTGGAATGTTTATTCAGAGTTGTATGGTAATGATTTTATTGTTTGTGATGTTTTTACCATTCAATAACTGAATAGTTCATGCCTAAATAGCAATAAACATAACAGAACTGGCAAAAACCAAACTTGTGTACTTCACATTAAAAAACAATACACTTTTTAAGGCTAAAAATCTGACTTTGGACTTGTAAAGGTTTTATTGCATCAAAAGAAGCAGGACAGCAAGTAAAATTACAGATTATAGTGCATAATTTTGTTATTGTAAAACCGATTTGTCCGATCAAGGTAAACATTAGTAAAATATATTTCAGGTTAAACGGAATGGTCCAGGCTAAAACTGTGTTCAAATTATTTGATAATTGATCTGTTTATATGTCATTGTAACTAGTTGATATTATAATAAATATTAAAATAAATAAATTTTCTCTTATGTAAATCCTTTTAAACCAATTATTGTCGATGATATTATTATTTAATTTTGATAGAACACAATGACTGTTTGAATATCTTTGTATAATACCAACACTTTTCAATTATCTTGGCTTTCTTTTTGAAACGGATCTCTCAACTAATATATTAATCCAAATACCACTCACTCATCACAAAACCTCAAAAACCACCGAACGGATTGGAATGAAATTTGGTATGTAGCTTCCTCTAAGCCAAAGGTGCTCGCTAAGAAAGGTTTTCAAAAAATTCAAAATTTTTGGGGGTCAAAGTTCTAAAAAAAAACCACCAAACGGATTGGAATGAAATTTGGTATGTAGCTCCCTCTAGGGCCCTAGGTGCTCGCTAAGAAAAGTTTTCAAGAAATTCCAAATTTTAGGAGGGTTTGGGGGTCAAAGTTACTAAAAATCCCCATAAGAAATACATACAGTATAAAGTGTAATATATTTATTGATGTATTTTTTTTTTTTGTTAATGTACATTTAACTTTGATTTGTCTATCTGCATAATATAGATTTTAATTTAGCAGTGCAATGTTCTGAAGATAATCACTATGTATTCAAAATGTAGGCTTACATATTATTTTCATTACTGGTGTAGTTCAGAAAGTTTTCTTTATTCAACGTTAATTTTGTTATTACAGTCATCTTTATAACATTTGTATATTGCCAATAGATCAAATTTCTTTTAAAACTTAAATTAGTTATCACAAAAAATGTCGTTGCTTAACAAAAAATGTTTTTTAAGCCGTGGTTTTTTCAAGGTTTAATAAATTTGTAAGTGCTTTGAAACCCCGGCTTTATGTATTATACATAATTGATTAACTGTATGATAGCAAATAAATTTAAAATAATCTGTTGCTGAACATGTAATGTTTAGTAAATAAATGAATGGAGCACTTTTGTTTTATAAGACAAACTAGTTTAGCACTGATCTCAATCGCAATCCTTGGCCTAGAGAGTGTGGTGAGGATCAGAGGTAACAGTGTCTTCTATAATAATAGTTTGTCCACTACTTGGTTGCACTTTACATTGACCAGTATGTTGTTTTGTCAATTACTTTTACATTTTAACCCTTTGCCCTTGAAGGGCGTTTTTAAAAATTTCCTCTGGAGTCGTATGGCCACTGGGAGTTGCCACTCCATTTTCTGTATCAGCTTGGAATTTTTTTCGCAGTCTTGTTCCTCCCAGCTCATACGGCCACTCGAGTGCCCAGTACAAAATCCCACGAACAAGTATGGCCACCGTGAGTGGACATAGTATCTATGGAAACCTATTTGTTTGTACAAAATTATATTATTTTCTGTGTAAAGTGATGGAGTCTGTTCAGAAACTATTGAACTATGTGAACAACTCATGATTACTTTCCCTTCTTTTAAAACAGCTGTGTTGAGCTCAATAATATAACCTTTTATATTTTCACTTAGTGCTTTACTAGTCGTTTTTAGTGGCATGAGAAATTTTTGATAATTATAAAATTACGAAAATGGATAATTTAAATTAATTAAGATATAATTTAAGTTTGTACGATTTTAAAACATTTTCTATATTGTAGTTTGTCACTTAAAAACATGACTACTGGTTGTATCCCACTTTGGTTTCATATGTTATTTATATAATATAAATATATCTTTATGAGGTTTAAAATACTAAGCAATACCGTGTTTTCTATTTCAAATAAGTTATACCGGTATTTGTCATTAAACAGAGCTTATTTATAAAATATTCATGTTTGCTCTAACATACTTACCAACTTGTCACGTGGATTTGAACAAAACAATTCCGAGCTGGTGATGCCGTCCAGTCAAAATGGTAGCCAAGTACATGCTGACGAAAGAGCGGCCACTCTTGGTGGCCATGCGACCTGAGAGGACTAAGTTTTCGGGAAATAATACGAGTTGTCTAAGAGTCAGGTGTGGTATTGGCAAAGGGTTAAGAGTTAAGTTATTTTGTATAAAAGATAGACAAACTAATTAAATTTGTTGCTGTATATATTCCAAGGGTGTGGTACTCTGAAGGGTGTCAATGTAGGTACAGTATAGCAAAATTAACTTCAAACAATATTATTGAGATGCACAGATGAGCAGTTTGTTTAGACTCGTGCAGGACTTAATGTTTCTCCAGTAGAGTTTTATTAGTGTTTCTCTATTGCTACTGTTCCTTACCCCAGTTTCATAATGAGGAGTCTCCTCAGTTACGTGCACTTCCATCACAGGAAAGTCTTGACAACAGTAAGCTTCCAAATGCTTGTCGACTTCTTCTATATTGATCAAGAAGGAACGGAGCTGTCCATTGAGAAACTCAGGAATTCCCCACTTCAGTGTCACGCTTGATAAACTCATGGATGTTATGGCCAGATGAGATGGTATTCCAGGTGCTTTAAACATACAGAATCAAAATAAACAGTAGTAGAGAGTTAAGTATTATTCTATTTAAATAAATACATGAAAACTTTTTGTAATGTTTCACTAATCTTTATTGAGCCGTGCCGACCTAGGTTTCGCCAGCTACGGCATTATCGAAGGCAACTTAAAGACTAAAGGAACAAAAAAAATCCAACACACAGCAGTTGGGTACAGGTAGGCCAAAATACCGTTAGGTTAGGGATGGGGGAGGAATCTAACTGGTCAATAACAACGGTTGTAGAAGTGGTGAATTGCTTAAATCTATTTGTTCGTTTAAAACTAAACTTACGCCCTTATTAATTAACCTCTTAATTTCTAACATTTCGAAAGCATCTAACTTATTACCCTTACAATTGACATGAAGTACATCAAAATCTGTATTTAAATTAAAGTCTAAAATGTCATGATGTTATTCAGTTGCAAAAAGAGATATTGTAAAAAACCTTAGCAATCAACACCCACAATCTATTTTACTTTAAGAAAAAAAATACAGCTTTCGTTTTTTGACAAAAACAACACAAAAATATGCTTGATAGTGAAGGTATGTTTTGGTTATTTAACATTGAAATTGGTACCCAACTTCGCCGTTTTGAATGTAGAGAGCCGAGCCTTAATTATAGACATAGGTACTTATACAGCTTTTTCAGGTCCATTCCCATGTCAAGTGCCTGTTAACACGTTCACTGCTCAAATTTCGTATTTCCTATGCTAGAAGATGACCTTTTATTTTACTTTCTCCACCCTATACGTAGTATATGGAGAAAGTATTGTTTTCGTAAAAATGTTCGAATTTGAATTTTCAGTTGAATTATCTGTTTTGGTGCTCCCAGAACCCCAAAAAATTGTTTAGTGCAATTATCTGTGTTGGTGCTCCCTGAACCCAAAAATATTTTTAGTGGATTTTTTTGTTTTGGTGCTCCCTGAACCCAAAAAAGTGTTTTTAACGTGGTGTCTGTCTGTCAGTCTGTCAGTATGTATACACGACCAGAGATGGCACTATTGGTCCGATTTTCATGAAATTTGGTATGTAGGTACTAAACCCTAATATCTCCAGGCGTTTTTTCATTTTTGGAATTTTTAATTTTTAAGGGTAATTTACCCCTAAAAACCCATAAAAAACGACAAAAATGCAAATTTCTCAAAAACGGCTCTAACGATTTTGATCAAATTTTCACTATTTATAGTGCTTAAGATGCCAAACAAAATGACACCACCCGCTTTTATCAAAACTTCGGCGTTTTATAATTATGGGGAAATGTTAAAAAATAAACAAGTTTATGTTGTCAAACTAACATCGCGGCGACGGCCGCACGGGGTAGCACAACGGTAGCGAGCACGGCCAGTAATTCAAAGGTCGCGCGATCGAATCCCGCCTGGGACAATAGTTTTTTTATACGATTGACGTAGGTAGAATATTATTTTTTTGTTTTGTTCTAAAAAGTAATAAATAAAATGATTAAAAACAATATTATTTTGACTACAGTAAGTTGGGAGAAAGTTTGTGTCAGTTAACTGATACAGTTTATTTTATATTTACAGCCTAAATGAGTAGAAATTACTTTATTTTTTAATCTTTCTACGTAATAATTACTAATATTTTAAATACAAAAACACTATTGGACTTTAAGTTTTGATTGCAGTCGTGTTGTCTGTTGTACGTTTTAGTTTTAATTCTTGACAATTACCTGACAAAATAGACTTGTCCCGAAACAGCTTTTGTACAATAAAAATAAAACATATATTTAAACAGAGTTTTCTCCAAATATTGAATTCAAAAGGATGCTAGGCAAAAGTTGCATAATGTCATTGTATTTGGTACACATTTTTTTCCGGCACACAACCCCCGTATGGATGCAAGATCTATTTATTATTCATGATCTATGATAATGGACGGCACAGAAAGTATTGCTATAATTTAGCTACATACATTATAATTAAAGAATTGTATTTACCTGCTTCTTTAGTAGTCGCTGTTATGTTCACAGGTAATCCAATTTTAGATGTAAATACAGGAGTAATCTAAAACAGAATACAATGCGTCGATTAGGTCAGTTTAAACTAATTTCAAATCTAGGAGTAGAAGGCTTGTTGAAGTGAAAACAACCATCGATGGTAGTTAAGAGTTTCGGATCAGTCCCGTAATGTGCTGCTACCTAGAAACTTTTTAGTTAAACTCTGTTGTGACTAATGACAGAATTTTAATCAAATATAGGTTTCAAGATGAAAATTTGAAATAAAACTGTCAAACTTGTTACAGTGAATTTTTCCAGACATAAATAAATACATAGGATGGGAAATTAGTTACTAAACTACATGATATTCTTACATTCGCCTTTTTATCTGTCTGATATTATAGTTCAAGCATTTTGGGGTGAGAAAATGTCAAGCATAAAAGAGGTTTGCTCTGAAACAACTTTGCCCATACATCTATAAATAGTGTTTTTCTTTAATATCTTATTGTATTTTATTTTTACAACCTGATGATTTATTAGGGAAATGTTCCTTAGGTATGTTTTTTGTTTATTTTTAGTTTCAATTGTTCTGTAGTTAAAAATGTAAAGAACGGATTGCTTAGGCCTATAGTGTTATTTGTTTGACTGTCAGTTTCAAATTTCACAGAATCAGATGAAGGCATTAAGCTGAATTCTGTCGTAGTTATACAGCATGTCAAAAAATATTCTGGAAATACCTAAATTACCTTCTTTTTTTTAGTTTTACAGTTTCCCACTCATTTCACTTAATGGCAGTATGTTAAGTTTGTAAAGTTAAAACTCCAGTAGTTTAGTTTCTATAGGTACCAAGTCAATTCGTACCTTACATAATGGCCTACTTATCTATGATCACAAACTGTTATTCTCAAGTTAAAACTACTTACTTTTAACACGTTCACTGCCACGGAAATTTTTTATTTCTTATGCTAGGAGCTGACCTTTTATTTTTTATATTATAGCCTAAATGAGTAGAAATTATTTTATTTTTATTTTTGAACCTTTCTGGAATTAATAGTTACTAATATTTTAAAGCGTCCATAAATAAGCTTAAAATTGGCGTGTGAAGCACGCAATGCACTGTACATTGAAAATACTTCCAATACGGGGGTTAGCGTGCAATGCAATATGCATAGGCCGCTTCTCATAGTGTTCAGTGTCAAGCTCACATGTGCGTCCTTAGCAGTGAAC
>JAGFPH010000385.1:59506-71120 GCA_018207615.1 Philaenus spumarius | reverse complement strand
TTGCGTGCTTACACGCACTTATCTAATAGTAACCGTTGCGTGCTTACGCGCACTTATCTAATATAACCATTGCATGCTTACGCGCACTTATCTAATATAATATATTTTTTCACCTAGACTGTTTTCTACGATCTCAGTCCGAATGATTTTCTCAGGCCTCTCAAAAAGATGTCTTTTGCTTTTATTTTACAGTTGTTTATTAGTTCTTGTCTTGAATACTTTTTCAAGTCTGTTTCGTGTATGTGAACTAAATTCGCTTTAATAAAGTCCGTCGGTTCACCTAAAACCGTTTGATGTAAATTGATTTAGCAAAGATTTATAGGTTTGACAACATTTTGTTTTGTTATTCAAATATACCTAGTGGGTTATTTAAAAAAGCTTTTCTTTTTATAAATTCTCTCAGGAAGGAATCCAGAGGGCAATGTTTGGAGATTTTGGAGTGTATATTTCGTTCATAAACAACTAAAATCTATACAGGCCTAATAGACATGTTTGGTGCAAATTTGTTCGAAATCGATCGAATAGTTTTCTTTTTAGCGAATAATTGACCGAGCGAAGCGAGGTCTCCGTTTTAACTCGACCGTTCGGCATTTCGTCTGTGTTTCTGTATGTCTATCTTACGATTACGGCCAAACGCCTTCACCGATTTTGATGTTTTTTTGCATGAATGTTCCTTATTCCTAGGCCGAGCCATGTATGTATAAGGTTTTTTCCATTTTTCATTTTTAACCCCTTAAATGAAATAAAAATGGCGGCCGCACCTTTTCTCTCAGTGTAAGTTTTTTTCCAAAGCCAGTTTGTGGCTTAACCGTAACATAGTTTGACATATTATAAATAAAACCTCTAATTTTCATCAAAAACTAAACTAAAGTGCGCGTAAGCATGCAATGGTTATATTAGATAAGTGCACGTAAGCACGCAACGGTTACTATTAGATAAGTGCGTGTAAGCACGCAACGGTTATTATTAGATAAGTGCGCGTAAGCACGCAACGGTTACTATTAGATAAGTGCGAGTAAGCACGCAACGGTTACTATTAGATAAGTGCGTGTAAGCACGCAACGGTTCCTATTAGATAAGAATAACAGATAAATAAATACACGAATATACTGGCTGTTTCAACTTGGTTCAAACTATTTATTGGTATGAGGGAATTCGGAGGGAAATATCCCGTACCTGTGTCAGGTAGAAAAGAGGGCAGTTTGTATGTCGCCGATACCCCGGCCTGTCCCTTGTTTTTATACCTGTACCTTGTGGGGCAGTTTGTATGATTGAAATGACCCAAAAAAAGCGGGGCAGTTTGTACGTAGCCAGAATGCCATGAGGGATGCTGCGATACTTCGATTACGTTATCTAAAAACATAATTTACAGAACATAACTTTGAGAACTTTAAGTCATATTTTGTATTATAACAATATACATGTGTGGCGGGTGGCAGCAGTGGCGTCGCCAGGGGGTGCTGCCCGCACAAGGTTCTACGCCCAGAGGGGGCTACATTTTTTAATTTGCTTACTGGCATTTTAATCTATATAAATAAAAATGTAAATGTTTGTTTGTTCAAAATCTTAAATATCCGCAAATTCTTCACCAATTGCTTTGAAATTTTTGATGCAAAGTTTTATTTGCATACACGCGTGTTTTTATATACGTACTTTTTTTAAACACCGCCATTGTTTAAACACAAACTGTAATAAATATTTTACTGCAATGGGAGAGACATACTAAATAATAAATAAATATGTTTATTGTTGATACAGTAATTAGCTGTTTGCTCTAATATATATTCATTAACTGCTGATTTCAAATTTTGTAGCAATTATTTGTATTTCTACCTTTCAGGTTAAGTTTTTATTTAATTGTTCTGACTCTTGCTGGTTCTTTTAACCTTTATTATAACTACTGTTATAAAATATCCGAAATAATTTTATTTGGACATTTAACACTATTCACCATCTTTGTTTCGAGGTTATTACCTACGCCTTTATTATAAAGAAAACACAGCATAATTATGTGTATATAAGGTTATAACGGCATTGGCGTGTGGAGCACGCAGAGGTCTCCCCTAGTAATTAATAAAATACAATATTTTAGTTATTTTATTGACCATTAAATTTCATAAAATTCATAGTACAGGAGTTGAGGTAGGTGTAGGCTACCCTGATTGACTGTGCTTCTAGTGAAACAGGTTTTTCAAAACTCAAACTTATAAAAAGTTACCTAAGATCCACCATGGGCCAGGCAAGGCTTTGTAGCTTAGCTATCCTTTCCATTGAAAATTCTGTTGCTAAAAATATTGTTCTTGATAATATCATAATTAATTATCTAGGTTTGGCGAGCAGAGAGTTCGTAAAAGGATCTCATGTAAAAGTAAGGATGTAGTCTGCGTGATTCAATTTTAAACATAACACTGGATACTAATACTGTATATGTTTAACAGTTTTCCAAAACATAAGTTCCAAAAATATAGAGGTTTAAACAAATTTTGATTTTGGGTGGGAATCTAGAATAAAGGTATGTTGTAGTTCTTGAACGTCTTTATTACTTTTAAAATTGTTTAGATTTACAGAAATCAACAATACTTGAATTCAATAGATTTTTACATCAAACGAGGGACAGTTGAATGAAAGAATAGTATTCTAAAAAAATGATTTCATAATCTTTAACCTTTAGGAAATAGTGTATTGGGCGTTTCCAGGTATTCGGATTATGTCAACATCAAGAAGAGTTGAAACGGTTAAACCCACGAGGATTGTCCGACACATGAGAAAGCTATGACCAAGTACAACAAAGGTAGGTAACCTACAACAGCTACTATAGATCTTACTTTATACAGCTGGTAGTAGTAACGCACTGGAGCACAATCTTCCACTGCTTGCCAAGAGACTACCGCAGAAGTACTGCTTAATACTTCTACGTCCTTCAGGAACTGGGGCGTCTTCTTGTCTAAACCAATCAAATATCGTCATTTTATGTTTAAGAACTACAAAGTTATTAAAAAAGAAAAAACTGTAGAAAGAAGTTATTGCATTAAGATATTTAAAAATAATACACTTTACAATTTAAGTTTAAATTTCATTAATAAACACAGAAATAGAACATGTAGATGTTTAACATAGGATACTATAAATAGTGCACACGCTTGTCTTGACAGAGTCTGGCTACAACTTATCTCCAGTCCTACGGGCTTTGTAAAACACGATCTCAACTATTTACTGAATATTATATTGGTCATGTTATTAATTAAGGCGCACAGTTATAAAGTAGGTGGATTAATATATTTCCAATATTTTATTCTTGCCATGTGTGTATACTATTTTGTATGACTACACGAATGTATCGTCCAGTGTTTATCTTATCTTCTAAAGCGAGAGATAATTGTCTGTCTGCTAAATGGATCTGGAATCTCCGTCTAAGGATTTTTGATTTTTTGATTTTATATGGGGCTTTTGGCCACGAGAAATCGATTGGAAATGGTCACCAGTCTGGGAAAATTCGTTTTCTACGCCTTTTTATTAAATTAAAAAGTGAAATTTGTCCATTTTAAACAATACAAAGCACAGCTGATGCAAATGTTTTCAATGTCATTACAATAATCATCTGTTTTATTTTAAACGAAGCACAGCTGATGCAAATGTTTTCAATGCCATTACAATAATCATCTGTTTTCTTTTAAACTGTATTTTATTAGAGGTAAGCCTAATGTTGTATCTATTTATAGTTACCATGGCAACGAATACTTCTGCTAAATAAACATACCCTTTATTTAGTTGTTTAATCTTATAGGCCTAACCTAAACGATGTTCACGGAAATTTGCAATAATAGTTATTGACGTGAGCGAACTAGGCCCTAGGCCTAAATCGATATTGAAATATTAAACTTTAATTTAGGCCTGACTTATTTCTGAGGCATAGCGTTGAGATTATGGTTAATCCTTTAAACTGTATTTTTATTACAGGTAAGCCTAATGTTGTATATACCCTTTATTTAGTTGTTTAATGTTATAGGCCTAACCTCAAAACTCAATAATCCAATATTTATTATTGAAATCATAGCCCTGCTTATAATCGAGCTTTAGCTCGGTCTCCTGGTACTTATTTATAATGTTTAACCTAACGACAAACTCTACGAAGATCTGTTAAGGGTGGTGCAATACTACTCGAGTAACAGCATCGAATCCAGTGAGCGGGGTCGACCTGGCCTATGCTATTACATTGGTAAAGCGCTCGAGCCCGACTAGAATATCGCTTTTACTAATGCAGGTCTTATTTTTAGTTTCCACCAGGTGCGTACGACATTTAAATTAGCAGAAAGCTCCAATGTACAGTTAGTAGGCAACACAATTCACCCCGATGTTTTACTGCTATCAAGTGACGCGACTGAAAATCATTTTTCATGTTTTCATGTTTTCGTTTTGTTTACAAGCAAATAGTTTCAATAAAAATTTATATTTTACTATTGTTGTCACCTACGAATTATAATAATTTAGATGTTCATGAAAGATTTCCTGCAAATTACAAAAGATTATCTTCAAAATTCGATGAAGTTATTTTGAAGAGGCCTGTATGGGACTGTTTTGTCGTGGTATTGCACACCCTTAAGGGTCTGCTGTAGTGGCTCTTGGATTTTTATCCCATAAGAGCAATGTTAAATTTCAAATCATTTATTTCGTTTATTTTTTATCACAAAATTGATTGCAAGGTCTCATTTTAAGCACAGTCACAATACGCATCCGTCTTGCAATTTAGTTTTTTTAAATGCTTTTGATTTGCTATGTAATTGACATTTTGTAAGTACAAAGTTTCATTTTTTTTCCTAACACAATACAAAATTAATAATGAAAAATAATTTGCAAGCCGGATTCGAAATTTTATACAGAATATTCAGTTTTTTTTTCAACACTCAATTACAAAAGATAGACTTATAAAATGGTTTGAAATGAGGCAATGTCAAAGCGTTCAGCTACAAGAAATTGCACTGTTTAGATAGTGATATAGTGAGAAGCGCTTTCGTTTCCGGTTGCTTTCTCGTTTACTGGAGCAGACCCTTAAGGCTCGGGTCCCTGAATTCAAAACGTTAAAATAACCTTACCATACCTTCATTTTTAAGCGTATTTTTGTGTTATTTTCGTAAAAAAAACTAAAGCTGTATTTTTTTCTTAAAGTAAAATAGATTGTGGGTGTTGATTGCTAAGGGTTTTTTGCAATATCTCTTTTTGCAACTGAGTAAAACATTCATAAAGTTTACTATTTTTTACTATTTATATCATACGTTTATGAAAACAATAAAACTGCATGTTTTTTGAAAATGTATTCAGCAATCAACATCCGCATATGACAGTACTTCAGAATGAAACCAAATTTTTTAATCTATTCCACAAATTAACGGGAAAAATGACTTATTCTGTCGCATTGCTCTCGTGGGAATCAGATTCAATATGGCGGACAGAGTATCCTCTCCTTAAGGCTCTTCTTTACCTTGAAGTGTACCTCCACCTCCCGAGCTTACAGTATGATTTTTTTTATAAAAAGCTATCGACAAATTTTGGATTGGGATGTAACTACTGTAGGCCATATTTAGCGGAGATATAATTTATTTTACAATGGTTTCATTTTCACACTATTCCAATAGCTGACTTTTGCCTCAAACGAAATAAACGAAATAAGAAGGTCTGACTCAAGCCGCTAAATCGTTGAAACATGCATTCGAAATAACGTGTTTCGGATTATATTTATAAATTAATAATCTGGGAAACTACTTTAAGTTATAAAGAAGGCTTTATATTTTTCACGTGTTAGCTTAAAATATGGAAATTATTGCTTAAAAATCCCAAAAAATGCGTTAAAACTAATCAATTTTTACTCAGTTAAACTGTTGATTAAAAGTAGTTGCCTTCGATTTATTTCAATTATGAGATATAAGACAAAAGCACAAAGCCTTTAAGAACAATTTAAGATATTTCACAACTTTTTAGGTTGAAAAACGGCGTCCGAAACACGTTAGTACGAAGAGCATAATTTTGCTGTTTTACGCAAGGTAGGCCTAAAGAAGACCCTTAATATTACAACCGATTAAATAAGTTTTGTTTTTAATTCCTTCAAAACAAGTATATTTTTTATCAAGGTACACTTTATTGAAACTTAAACACATTGCAAAAGAAATTATGGTTCTTGAAATTTTTTGTTCAATTAATTTATTTTGTTACACGTTATTCTCTCTAATTTGTGCAGCCATTATGACCTCATGAAACCAAATTTGTACTAGATAAACTCAAAATCGTTGTCTTTATGTCGTGTTTGGACTCATTTTGATCATTATTTTATGGAGACTAAAATTATAATAAAAATAACAAAAAAGTAATCAAATTGCAGTGTTGCAACTTTTGTAGTGGCCTGGCCAGTGATGAGTCATTACACACGGCGGGGGTAGGTCTACGGACCCTTGCGCCGCTGCTTGAGAGTGCGTGTGCGTTGGTGAAGGGACACTAATCATTCAGCGCCTTTCCATAGCTCCCAGACTATAACCTTTTCTTCTATACAATACGATCGCTGCAATAGAAGTAGTTTTGCTCTAGCTTTGCTGCAACTTCATTAACCATTGTCTTTGCTTTAAACTAGACTAATTTTTTATTTTGTCATTTAATTTTGATATTAGTATAATTAAATTTACCTCTTTCTACTGAACTGATGTATCCTTTATGTGCAATTTTGTATAAAAAATCATAAGAATTCAATTGACTTTATCGAGGAAAACTTTTTACGCAACACTTTAACAATTACTTCAGCCGCCATAGCTGACCCGCAGTTGTTGAATATATAGCCTTGCTACGTTGCATTATCAATTATTGATGAATTACAGGCAAATGTGTTTTATGTACCCATAAAGGTAAAAATCACAAGGGTCTCTTGGTGACCGCAGAGGATGCACAAGTTCTATTGGGAAGACTTCTTACATTGAGGCGAGGCACCACATTGCATGAAAATAAAGAAATTTGTATTTAGGCGTAGGCCAGCTTTTAAGCATGTTCAAATATAAGCTATCAGTCCGACCACGTTCTTCGAACAAACTTCTGTTTGGCCAAAACAAACATTGACCTTTTTCTTTCATGTTGACAAACTCAGTTTTTTCCAAACAATGGGCGGCCACTTTCATAGGCCACTCGACGTTGCAATTTATTTTCGCAAATCACAGAACCACTGAACCATCCTCTGTTAGCTGCCATGTTTAGGCCTACATTTTATTTAAAATACACGATTGAAATGGCGACGATGGTTCGTTACGGATGAAATTATTGACATCTGCTTCTTGTGCCTTCTATATTTCCGAAGTGCTGTAATAAATCATTGAACTTCCGCCATGACTTTGTTGGCACATTGTAAAATTGCAATCTAAGGAAACAATTTGACAGAGGTACGGCAATTTGTCCTACTAATTACTCTTAAAAACTGCATACTCACTCAAGTCCTTTGTAGTGAAAGTGTCGGAATGTAAAAGTTTGTGTAGATTATACATTTTTACACTGTAGGTAGCGCCAGGTGTCAACTCGTCTACTGTCACATTCGTACTAAAGAAGTAACGAACCAAATCCGTATTGTCCTTACACTTGGTTTGACATCTTGTCATAGTTAAACACTGAAAACAGTAAGTTAAAAACATCATTAGAGATGCATTGCTATGTATGTAGGCCTACTTAATATGTTGGCAATACAAAACACATCTATTACAGTTTTCTTACAATAACCTGTTTAGTTAAAACGTGAAGCTGCTACTCCTTTAGAACTAAAGTGTTCAAGCCTGCCGAAGCAAAATTATTAAAACACAACAAACATTGAATATTTATTAAATAACCATCAAAACAATTCTAGCCCAACACTTCTGATTCGTTAGAAATGCAATAAGGATTAAATTTTGGAGGGCGGTCATAAGAAGTCAAGAACAACATTACCGAGAGTCTGGGGAATTACAAAAATGTATAAACTTTAAGAAATAGTTTTTTTTAATGCATTTCTATTCCGTAAATATTGTCTCGAAAGAGCAAGAGTTTCTTACAGATTAAAGAATAAAATAATTCGATCACGTGAGTTTAGCTAATTTCCAAAATTAAATTTATATGTTTTAGGGTTTCAACCAACATTTTGGGAATTGGTCTACTCACGAAGGCGCTGAATAGGTGACACGTGTATGAAATATATTAGTAGAATTTGTTTGTACCTAAGCCTTCAGGCCTTTGCTTCGTTGCTCTCCAACATTCATTTTGGTTGGATAAAACTCTAAAAGGTTTAACTCTCGTATGAAAAATTTCAAAAAATAGTTACTTCCAGTCAAAAAACGTGATTCCGGTCGTTGAATTTTTTGGTTAACAAACTCGTCCAGAGACGTAAACAACCAACTTGTGCACGAAATTTGACTTGCCGTTAGAATGCGAACACACACATATATATATAACAATTGTAATGACACCCAAAAACGTGTTCTGGGCACCATGATCGGTGCTAATTTACTACTCCCGACCTAAAGTCTTATCATAAGGGCCACTGCAATAGCTCATTTTTCCTATGGAAATTCGCTAATAAAGAATATTCCCTACACGGGCTTTTAAACCTGTGTGTAGATAATGAGTTGTCTGCTTTTACTTGCAATGTGATCAACAGTGGCGGATACAGGATGTCATTTTGGGAGGGGTCATAAGAAGTCGAAAACAACATTACCAAGAATTTAACAACAATGGGTCTGGGGAATTACAAAATATGTATAAACTCTATGGAATAGTTTTTTAATGCATTTCTAGGCCATAAATAGAAACCCAAATTATTGAAGAGTTAACAGGAACGGTACTAAAATCATAACTCCACAACACGATCATTAAATCCACTTAGTTTCATTAAATTTAAAACAACTTCACAAGATCTAATTTATTGAAGTCATACAACTCCATACAGCGGGGCTCTCCATAAAACAATTAACCCAACCAATAGAGATTTTTTATTGTTATTGAATTTCAGCAAGCGACATACACAGTGGCTTTAAGGATAGCAAATAGATGTATAACATACAAAAATTATCAAGCAAGGAAATGTTTGCGCATTTTTTATAAACAAAAATAACAATAAATTTGGACTTTTTGGTTTTTTTGTTGATATTATACAAATGTATGCAAGGATCACGATACTTCCAACGAAACATTTGTAGAGAATTAAAAAAAAATACAAAATGTTTTTTGAAAACCTCGATCGGACCATTTCTCACCGAGAAAAGTTGGAAAATGCTTAAAAATTACTATTTTTCAAAAGCGCATATGCATATCTTTGTTAATTTACAATATTTAGGGCAGATATTTTTTTAAATTATTGTTTAGTATGTTCAGACAGGCGGAAAATTAAATTTGTCGCATTAATAGTTTTTGCTCAATTGCAATTGCAGTATAATCAATTTAGGCCATTATCTTGCATAATGCAGAGGAGAAGAAAATGGCAATCTGCGCGCATCAGGCTGCTGTTTCCGTCACTACCACTGCCTCTCTTGCAAATTTACCAACAGTGTCGACCGCAAATTTACGCGTTTCGCGCTATGTTCTGAAGCATTTTTATTATACTTTATCAACATTATTAAAAAATCGCAGATTTACGAATTGTAGATTTTAATGTGTCTACTTTCAGAATCGATCGGTAAATTTAAAACGGGCCACTCAGGTTAGTTGGGCGCATTATGCAAGATAATGGAATACATTGTTTATATTGCAATTGCGCAAAAACTATTAATGCGACAAATTTCATCTTCTTCCTGTTTGAAGAACACATAATAAACAATAATTTTCTGAAAAACCTGCCCTTATTATTGTAAATTAACAAAGGTATGAACTTTTAAAAGATCGTAGTTTTTAAGCGCTTTCCCGACTTTTCTCATTGAAAATGATCCAATCAGAGTCTATAAAAACAATTTGTAGGTTTTTTTTGAAGTATCGTAATCATTCATAATTTTTTATAATATTAACGACAAACCCCAAAAGTCCCAATTTATTGTAATGTTTGTTTATATAAAATGCGCAAAAGCTCCTTGCCTGATAGTTTTTGTATTTTACATACCCTTGTGCTACCCTTAATGTCACTGTTCATGTCGCTTGCTGTTAAATTCAATAACAAAATTAGACTTCTTTTGCTCTATTGGCTAGGCTAAATGCGCTAAGACAATCGGCGCAATGTTACATATTTCACAGACAAGACCTATAGCTGTAGCCCATGAACAGTAAATCAGGTTTTCCTTATATCAAACGAAAATATAAAATTTACACTAAAATCCATATAAACATCAATGTACAAGTATATCGATTTGTACTAGATATGTCGATTACAAAATAAAATATGCTTGCTCATAGGTTGAAAACCTGTCAAATCTTAAGGGTTTACAGAAAACTTCACATCTAAAAAATTATAAGAGTGACGAATGATTGGAAGACAATGTTAGAAAACTCAAATCTTGACGAATCCAAAGGTGACCTTATATTCTTTTTAAAACAAGTCTGTCTAACGATTATGAGCCTTAGAAAAGTGAAAAGTTTTGTGTCTTTTCTTTTTGTTTTCTCGCGCGGCTTCATCTTTTTAGACAAGTGACAAGTACAATTAATTATAAACGGTGATTAAATAATATGTAAATATACGTTTTAGAACAAATTTGTAAATACAAAAATTAATGTTTAAAACATTTCCTTTCCAATCGTTTTTGTTTTATTGAGATTGGATGATTTATAGTGGGTGAAATATTCAACACAATCAGACGATACAATAATGCTGTCTGCCACTTGCTCGGCAGGCTGACACGACAATATAGTGTTATTTGGCGCTTGTAGGGTAAAATCAAACATATAGGCCTAAATCTAGCCTTAAAAAATGTGTTTGGGAGGGGGGGTCATGACCCCCCATGACCCTCCCCCTGTATCCGCGCCTGGTGATCAAAGCTATAACACGAAAACTTCATATCTAAGAAACTATGAGTGACGAATGATTGGAAGGCAGTGTTAGAAAGTTCAAATCTTGACGAATCCAAAAATGTCCAAACAAGTCTCTCTAATTATTATGAGCTTTAGAAAAGTGACAAGTTTTTTTCTTTTCTTTGCGTTTTCTCTTGCGGCGCCAGCTGTTTAGAAAACTAAAATTTTAAAACGATGATTACATATGTAAATATACATTTTAGAACACATTTGTAGGCACAAAATTAATGTTTAAAATATTTTCTTTCCGATGGTTATTGTTTTATTGAGATTGGATGGTTTTTAGTGGGTGAAATATTCAATACAATCAGACGATACAATAGTGCTTTCTGCCACTTGCTCGGCGCTCTGTGACGACACTATAGTGTTTAAAAAGTTAAATCAAACATAAAAAATAAGGTATTAAAATAATTGGGGGGGGGGGCATGACCCTCCCCTTCATCCACCCCTGGTAGAGTGTCACACCAATTGTGCCATTGTCGTTTAGATGGTTCTTATGTTTGGTCACACTAGCTCACTTTTAGTATCAGTATTTTAAAATTTCACATTATTTTTTCATAATTATTGTGTTATTATTAGGTAGATTTCGAAGAAAGTACATCTTTTATCTTCTGGAAAATGTCTACTTAGT
>JAGFPH010000385.1:20806-37401 GCA_018207615.1 Philaenus spumarius | reverse complement strand
ATTTAAGAACGGTTGATTCTGAGATGCGTCGAAACACAAAAGAGTGACGGCGCATCTAGACTGATGGTACACCACTGACACGCAATTTCAAGAGGGCATGTATTTACATCTAGCTTATCATATGCTCCAACGAAGCCGATCCTGATCATGTGTTACTCAGACCCAGAAGCGATTGAATGGGCCTAAATAGCACACACCTTGGTTCCGTTTTTGGCTAAACTGCGAACAGCTTGCCCCGAAGCCCAGAATGGTAGTGGGCCCGGCTACCTTACTACACCGTCCCTAAAGGAACACGACTACGAGGACCGATGAGGATGGAACGGGCATATTTTACTGGGTGCTGCCATGTATTTTTTGTCCCTCCATATGCTCACGTTTTTATATGAATTGTATTTTAGTTCCACTGTTCATTCAAAGTTAGTTTTAAAAAGAAAAACTAGTTTGGCGGTACAAGTTGGTCAAAATTGTCCAATTTACATCAAATTTAGTATACAAATAATCGAAATTTAAATAAAAAACGTAATATGATAATGGTTTTTAATAATTTTGGTCAATAATTTAACAGACTTTTTGGTATTAGGTACTTGTTCTCATTTAGTGCAGACAAGCGTCACTAATTAGGGTCGGGTGGGCGGAATACCCTAACCTTTTCTTGGTTCAGAGTTAAGTTGTCCGCAACTATAAGGACGCACATGTGAGCTTGACACTGAACACTATAAGAAGCGGCCGACCACAGTGCATTGCACGCCAACTGGGAGTATTTTCAACACACAGTGCATTGCGTGCTTCGCACGCCAACCAGCTTATTGGGAGTATTTTCAATATACAATGAATTGTGTGCTTCGCACGCCAACCTCCGTATTGCGAGTACACAGTATTTTCAATATACAGTTTTTCGTGGTTCGCACCCCAATTTTAAGCCTATGTGCTATGGACGCACATGTTTGTCGGCTTTAAAATATTAGTGATTATTACGTAGAAAGGTTCAAAAATAAAAATTAAGTAATTTCTACTCATTTAGGCTATGAATATAAAAAATAAAAGGTCAGTTCCTAGCATAGGAAATACGAAATTTGCGTAGCAGTGAACGTCTATCGCTTCTATCACTATTCTGAAATCAGTTTGTATGCAGTGTGTCGACCCAGTGTAATTGAAATTTGTTCTTTTATTTGAAACATTTAAAATAAATGATTTTTACTAAATCAAACATGCACGAGGTCACAAAATATGAAGTTAAATTATAAAGGTTTATTAAAATGTTGGAAGTAACAATAAAATTTGCAAAATAAGATGTCTTATAAAGTATTTAAAAACGTTCCAAAAAGTATCTTTCGCTTAAGCTCGTATAAAAATTTAATTTTCCATTAATTAACTCTCAAAATATCCCTAGAAGTTTTGGTTGTGTGTGTAGAAAACATCTTACCTGACTCAAGCGTCGAAGAAAAATGTAATTAAATATATTTTATTAGCTTCCAATTGATCATCGCAAGTACAATGTTGTTACTACATCTAGGTAGTTTTTAAGTAAAACGTTTTAAAATAATGCAACCTAACGAAACTAATGATAACTTTAATCTTGATAAAAGAAACCCTCGATCCAGTTCTGGGATGGTGCACGGGGTTTCAGCTAGTCAATTATATATTTACATTCATCTTTAATCAAAACAGTTAATACTATTAATAGGTAAAGGTTATAAACCATCTGATAGATTTATTCTATTCTCACAAGATATATTTTGTTAGCTGAAATATTGAATGAAAAAAGTGCCATTTCGACCTGTTAAGTTTAAATTATCAAACAACTTCGGGAAAACCCTGCATGCTCCGCACGCCAACCCCGTTGGGACCTTCTATACACATAATCAAGTTATGTTTTCTTTATAATAAAGGTGCAGGATTAATAATAACCCCAAAGCTAAACTGTAAATCATGTTAAATGTTCAAATCAAATTATTTCGTATATTTTATAACAGCAGTTATAAGAAAGGTCAAAAGAACCAGCAAGGCTCAGGTCTATACTTATATAAAACCTAACCTAAAAGTTGGAAATACAAATAATTGCTTCAAAGTTTGAAATCAGGAGCAAATAGCTGTTTGATCTGTTATTTTATTCAATTGGTTGTTATGGTAATACATGTGTTGGTTCATCAGTCTAGGCCTAAGCTAAGATTTTTCCGACTTAATTTACAAATATCGAAATAAAAAAGGTTTTTATCAAAATAAATTCTAGCCTATGTTACTCTAGAATAGTGTTGCTTTTTATTAGTAAAACTATTTTTTCAATCGGTTCAGTAGTTCTAGAGATCACCCCCTACATACAAACAAACAAACAAACAAAAAATTTCCCTCTTTATAATATTAGTAACGATAAAAGGTTAATAGATTGCTACCACCTTTGATAATTTGACACCCCTCAATTACACCAGAAAACTTTATTCTTATTAGAATTCATCTTTATATAGTCAAGGTCCCAACATAACATTATAAGTGAGCCAAAGATCATTTAGTACAAAAAACAAGCGGAGCGCCCCAAACCTACCCTCACAAAAAAACGCTACAACCCTCCTAAATGTTATAAGGGTGAGGTTTTTGTTAAGGTATTAAGTTGTTAACACATCAAGAATGCGATATTAGTTTTACGGGCTATAGGTTTTTTATTTGATAGAAGGGTAGGTTTTTGTTGTGGATGATTTTAGAGAGGTATTCGACTTCCGGGTTCGACGACCCTTAAAGATGACTTTTTGTATTTATTTTACCAAGGGAGGGTTGTTTATGACAAGGGCGATACAATTCTGTAAAATGTTGGTGCCTCGTCGTTTGTCGGTATATAAGTTTGGGTTTGTAGGCGCTTTTAAATTTATTCGAGAAATATTTACTCGGTAAAAAACGACCTTAATAGTTTTAGAGTTAATAAATTAAAGTTTTCACTTCCTGAAATAAAAAAGAAATTCTCTGGCCAAAGGGTGCATGTTTTGATATTATTCGTACAAAAAAATTGGTCAAAGAAAGAAAAAATCCGAATCTTTTTTATATTTTTAAACATTTAAATGTTTCGCCTCTAAGACATTTGTTTATTTCATAAAATCTTAAGAATATTGTTTATTCATTCTGGTAATACGAATCAGTACGACAGACTCGACAAATATATGGCCGTGCAAAAAATGATATAAACCTATTGAAAGATATTAATTTTATTCCTACGAAATTTATAATTTTGATATTTTTAATGAAAATTCAGAAACATTTTTTGTAGGATAAACTTAAGCAAACCGAAGCTAAATCTTAGCTAAGTGTTTTTGAATTGTAAATTTTATCAGAATATATTTGTTCACTACTGCGGACTTCTTTATTCTATCATAGTATGAAGGGAAGCGGGGAAGCTAAAGGAGTTAGCATAGTTTGCTAAAGTTGGAACCCATCGTAGGTTCGAACCCAATTTACCTGTTCTGTGCGTTGCTTTTACTTTCTCACTATACTATAGTATAGAGAAAGTATAGTGATCGCAAAAAAAATCGATGTTGAGATTTTTGTGGAAATATCCGTTTTGGGACCCCCTGAGTCCAAAAAAGTGGTTTTTACAAAATGTCTGTCTGTATGTCTGTATGTATGTCTGTATGTATACAAAGCTAGAGAGAAAACTATTCGATCGATTTCAACCAAATTTGCACCAGACATGTCCAGTACGCCTGTATAGATGCACGAAAAAGGGTTTTGAACAATTTTGAAAAAAAAACCTTTTTGGCCAAAAAACCCCCCAAAAAATCAGTTATCATTTTTTTATAAAAAAAACGGCTCTAACGATTTTGATAAAATTTGGCTTATTTGTAGCCTTTAATGTGCCCTACCATATACAAAAACCCGCATCTTTCTAAAAATTCTCGTTTAGCTAATAATAATAATAATAACTGGTTTTTGGGGGTTTTTTGGCCATAAAAGGGGTTGATTTTCAAAATTGTTCAAAACCTTTTTACGTGCATCTATAAAGACCTAATTGACGTGTTTGGTGCAAATTTGTTCGAAATCGATCGAATAGTTTTCTCTCTAGATAATAATAATAATATTTATTAGTTAATCTCCAACTTAAATAAAAGTATACAAAGCTAGAGGGAAACTATTCGATCGATTTCAACCAAATTTGCACCAGACATGTCCAGTAGGCCTGTATAGATGCATGAAAAAAGGTTTTGAAAATTTTTGAAAAACAGCCCCCTTTTTGGCCAAAAAAACCCCCTCTAACGATTTTGATAAAATTTGGCTTATTTGTAGCCTTTAATGTGCCCTACCATATACAAAAACCCGCATCTTTCTAAAAATTCTCATTTAGCTAATAATAATAACTGGTTTTTGGGTTTTTTTTTGGACATAAAGCGGGTTGTTTTAAAAAGAAATTCAAAACCTTTTTTACGTGCAACTATAAAGACCTAATTGACGTGTTTGGTGCATTTTTTTTTTTTTGTAATCGATCGAATAGTTTTCTCTCTAGATAATAATAAAAATATTTATTAGTTAATCTCCAACTTTAATAAAAAACTCTCCTACCCCACCCTACAAGTCACAGTGAATCTGTTTAGTAATTTAAATGTGTTTGTGAGAAAGTATGTGCCAGTTCCTGGTACCGTTTATTACCTCTTCATTAGTCTAACTGGCACTAGGCAAAGACGTTAGAAACAAACAAAAATCCATAATGTAAGATTCAACATCCCCCATTCAGAATTACGTTTCCAGACTGGGATTTCTTTTTCCTAGCTTGAAAGGCAATATTTTAAACACTTAAAAAAGACTAAATAACTCCATGACGCAGCTGAACCGCTGACGTGAGTTGAGCGAATTTCCAAAATTAACTTTATACGTTTTAAGTTTACAACCGACTATTTGAGAAATTCGTCTATTCACGAAGGTGCCGAATAGCTGCTTACGTGCAGGAAATATATCATTGGTAGAATTTCTTTGCACATTAGCTTATAGCCACGGCGAGTTTGCACCTCTAACTTGTGTCCTGGGATTATGGACTGCTTCGCTTGCAGTGGACAGACTAGCTTCGCTTCGGATCAGAAGCCCCCCCCCCCGTTGATTTTAAACCGGGTACTTTTCGCTTCGATCGATTATCGAAGGAACCTGACGGACTATAAGGTCGTGTAAAAAAACTAAATGTTTCTAAATAATCTCACTTAGCGAGTTTGTATCCAGCGCCTCCCACGGTATAATTCCCCACGTGGATTTTTAACCTGGTAATTTTAGGTATTTTATGTTTTGATCGATTTTGGAGGAACCAGATTGACTATAAAGGACGTGTTGTGCAGAATAATAGCCTACGTAAAATGCGGCCATTAGAGTGCCGTATACTAGCTGACCCGTACGGCGTTGCCCGTGGTGGTTGGTATTTTCAGTCAGTGAGTGGTATTTGGCTTTTATATATATAGATCTCAAATAATAAAAGCACTATTGTCATAATAATAAAAGATCTGAAATTATGATTTTAGTAACTTTGATCCCCCAAACCAATCCTAAAATTTCGAAATTTTTCAAACCCTTTCTTAGCGAGCGCCTATGGCCGTAGAGGAAGCTACATACCAAATTTCATTACAATCTGTTCGGTAATTTTGGAGAAATCGTGATTTAGTAATTTTTACCCCCCCAACCCCCCTAAAATTTCCAATTTTTTAAAACCCTTTTTTAGTGAACACTTATGGCCCTAGAGGAAGCTACATACCAAATTTCATTCCAATCCGTTCGGTAGTTTTGAAGAAATCGCGATTTAATAACTTTGATCTCCCCAAAACCCCACTAAAATTTCGAATTTTTCAAACCCTTTTTTAGTGAGCACCTATGGCCCTAGAGGAAGCTACATACAAAATTTCATTTCAATCCGTTCGTTAGTTTTTGAGAAATCGTGATGAGTGAGTCAGTGGGTTTTCGCTTTTATATATAGGCCTATAGATACCGTGTACATTAAAATATATATAATTTTTAAATAACACACCAAATCGGGTTCTGGGGACCATGATCGGTGCTCATTGAACACTCCCGAACTTAGTCACTCACCATAAAAGTGATTGCATAGCTAATATTTCCTATGGATATTTGCTAACAAACAGCAATTAATTGCCAATTATAATTACAGTGACTAGATAGAGACAGTATGGCCAAGTGAGGTCTTGTTTCCTATTGGTCAAGATGTCGGCAGCCATGTTTTTCCTAAATTCGTATCTGTTTACATTACATTCATACGTTCACATATTGTAAAAGCGACTTTACCGATTTTTTAACAGATATTTTTGTTAGTTTTTACTTTAAAATAAACGTAATAGTTATTTTAAAGCGATTTGTGATATTTGCGAAGTATGTGATATTGCACTAAATTAATAAGGAAATAACAGCAGATTAGGCTACTCCCGCCACTCTACGGAATCTTTTCAGCGCGCATATTTCAGAAGTAAATGCATACCAAAAGTCTTTTATTTACAACATTTTAAAAAGTTCATAACATAGGCTAAGCCTTTTTATCAATAGAAAAGATAAATGCAATAAATATTAGTACTACGCAATTTTAAGAACTGTTTTTGGCCCAAACCTATAATTTCGTCCGTGTTAGCCCTACGTTTGTTTACAGTTTTCAAATTAAATTGTCATCGTTATTTTTTCTTTCTTTTAGTCTTGGTGAAGGTACAATCTAAGGCAAGAATCACATTAATAAGTAGGCCTAACTGAAATAATGAGGGAAATTAATAATGAAACCTGTTTTCGGCTTTGAATAACTTAAACTTGAATTGCCTAACCTCAAAATCAAAGAAGTGTAATTTCGATGTTAAATTGTTGTTAGAGACATTAATTTTATTATTAGCTTTCAATTGAAATAGAAATAAATTAGTTAGGAAAGTTTTAATTGCTTCGCTTATTTAAAAATAAATCAGATGGAAATAAATGCATTGTAAAAATCTGAAAGTGTAACTTTGAAAATATTTAATTTGTAAAATTTATTCATTGATAAAAAAGGCTAATTAACAACAGGATAATAATTTTGCATTTTGATTTAGGCTTATTCGTTGTTTTATTTTTCGTTTTGTTATACTTTGAATTTTTGATATTTTAATTTATTCATTAAGTTAGGAAAAATTTCAAATTTAGCTTTAAGAAAATCATTTTTAAGATTTTGCTTTTCAAACTGAACTGAAACCTAAAATCAGTTGAGAATTAAAAACAATTTCATTATGACCAGTCAAATACTTTTTCAGATAGCTACTAATTATTGAAAATTTGGTTCCTTGAAAATAATACAAAACCTTAACTTTTATTCAAATAAACCGCATAAATAATGTAATTGAACTTCAAAATGATTTTTTTAAAGTAGAATTGAACAAAGAAAATAATAGTGCAACTTGTTTTGATATAGCTTTATTAGTTTGTAATTAACGTCAGTTTGTAGGCTACTCAACTATCGGCATAGGCTAGTAAAAAATGTGATAAATCATTATTTTTTATAGGTTATTTCATTTTAAACAACTTATCTGCTTTCTAACTACTTTTTAACATTTAAAAAGTTGTTTACGAGACCTTTACGAAATAAAACAAAAGGTTTTATAAATATTTTAAAATAAGTTACATTATACTTTATGGCAGATAACATTACTTTTAGGAAAAACATGGCGGCCGCTTTCATGTGGCCACACTGTCTCTATCTAGTCTCTGTAATTATAATGTGCCTCTACCGACTCCTGGAAAGTATGCAACCAACTACACGTTACGGTTAGCCGGAAAGTATCCGTGCTCTTTGCAGTGTATTGAGACTTGTTTTGTCGAGTTCGATAGAAAGTTCTGCTGAAACGATTTTAATAAATGACTTTTCTATACAGAGCTCTTGGTTCATGGAAGCGACAAACTTCGCCTCTTATAGTCTATTCACCTTAAATTAAAACTTACATTTCTATTGTATTGCTAAGATGTAACAATCGGCTGATTAGAATTACCATAGCACCTAGTAAACATATTAAACAGAGTGTTCAGAAAAATAAATTATATTATATACTAATATTATAAAGAGGTAAAGTTTGTTTGTTTGTATGTAGGGGGTAATCTCTGGAACTACTGAACCGATTGAAAAAATAGTTTTACTAATAAAAAGCTACACTATCCCTGAGTAACATAGGCTATAATTCATTTTGATAAAAACCTTTTTTGTAAATGTTTGTAAATGTAGTCGGAAAAAATTCTTAGGTTAGGCATAGAATGATAAACCAACACATGTATTTACATTTATTACCATAGCAACCAATTGCATAAAATAACAGATAATATAGCTGCTGCTGTTAGCTCCAATATTTCCATTAACAGCTGATTTCAAAATTTGAAGCAATTATTTTTGTATTTTTAGCTTTTAGGTTAGTGTTTTAAAGTATAGACCTGAGCCTTGCTGGTTCTTTTAACCATTATTATAACTGCTGTTATAAAATATAATAAATAATTTAATTTGAACATTTAACATTATTTAGAATCTTAGTTTTGAGGTTATTATTAATCCTACACCTTTATTATAAATAAAATATAACATATATTTTTAGAAGGTTCGATTGGGGGTCGGCGTGCTGAGCACGCAGGGGTCTCTCCTAGTAAATTATATGCATATTTGACAAAAATATCCCAAGTGGGAATTTACTTTATTGAAATCTTCTTCGTCGAATCAAATTCACGTATTTTTAGTTTAAATTCTAATTAAAAATTCTTCTAAATAAAAAGTCTAGTTTACATTGTTTAACCAGGCTGGACATAAACTAAAACAGTGTTAATTTGGTGATATGGCGGTCTTATAAGTTTTTTTATCTTTTATAAACGACTGGTTGCTATGGTAATATATATACAAATTGGCCTATGTAAATCCTAGCTAATTATTTATCAAACCAATTTTGATGAAATAATATAATAGGATAATCGTATAATGTTAAAGAGGTTTGGATACAAAATGTTGGCATAAACACATAAATTTACAAATTAAATTATCGCTTCTTTCTTCCTAAAATGGAACTCAAAACTCAGAAATGATAATATCTACTTATATAAAGCTAGACGGTAACACTGATTCACTGACATTAATTATTAGGCACTTCCCGTAATCGTACCCCCCTCGACCTCATACTTGAATTAAAGCTCTCGTCGAGAAAATCTTGGGAAATTTGCCAGAATTTAACATTTTTTAATTTTGGAAGCACCTTTTGGGCGGGAAAGATTTTTTAGATTTTTTCAATTTCTTCATTTTCCCACTTTGAGCGCATTTAGTAAGAAAGCGGTAAGAGATAGCAAAAAATGTTAAATACAAAACTTGTAGAAAATTAAATTTCAAAGAAGAGATTTTCCGTCAGATTCAAGATCCAATCATCCCTTTAGCCGCTATTAACCCGAGAAGGAGCTCCGGCAAACAATCCTTCAAATTTCCCATGTTAATCTTATGGAGATAATGTTTAATGAGCTTGAGTCAGCTGCCAAATAAAACAGCTGATTTTTGCTCGGTCACCTATGTACAAAAAAGCCGAAGATTAACGAGATTCTTTAGCGAATTTTCCAACTGCGAACGAAGCGAAGCAGCCATCTGAGGCCGAAGGCCGAGGCGGGGTTGGGACGCGAAGCGTCCAGGGACAGAGCCCCTAGTCTCGTATATTATTGGAAAACCTCCAATAATGTCTTTAATTTAATAGAAATTAATATTTAAGGAGAAAATATTAGTTTAATAATTAGTTTAAAATGTTTTCCCAAATCATGTGTTTATTGTTTCTTACCGGGCCTAACCTAAAATTATACTGTCGTTGAATCAGCTGTTTTATCTGATATTGTTTACAACTGGTTGCTATGGCAACAGATATTGAAATAGGTAAAAGTAGGACAATTTAAAGTCATAGTTAAACCAATTTTTGATGATATAACTTAATTTTGATTGAATATCTGGACATGGCGATTGTAAGGAATTTCGTACATTCACAGCATATTTTATTCAATATTATTGACTAATATAGTAACAGACTATTAAATATTTACAAACGTTGACCATTTATCTTTGTTTTCTGTTTTTAAATAAAGCTCACAACTCAATAGTGGACTAACAATACAGATTATTTATAACAGATAAACAGGCTAGCCAGTTTAAAAGTTGAATTCGAAAACGTTATTTACACGACTTCAAAATTCAACTCAAAACCTATGCGCTGAAGCAGATTATTTCCCACGTACCATTTCTTTGCCCTCCCACTAAATCCTTAAGTACAACATGAAACAAAAAAATACCCGAAACTGTTGCCAGCAAAAACTCCCAAGGTTTGGCCTTATTTATGTTGCCGACATTTTACAACGAGGGAGAAGAAAGGGTTGAAGCGCATTGAAATATTTTTAAAAACATGTTTTTGTGAGAACTGCAGTTTTTACATCACCTGGCCTTTAGGTATTGTTAGTATAATCCTTCGTCCCTTGGGTAATGGGGGGGGGGGGGGGGGGGGGCGGTGAATATTATTTGTGTGAAAGCAAAAAATCTCTGGTTCGAGTGAGTGAGAGAGCAACCCTTTCAGGAACTGACCACCCGCGGGGGGACGGAATGGAAGTTGCGAGTATAGGCACTTGTCATCGAGAAAGCAAATACAAGGGAAGTGGAGTTTACCTCATTGGATTTTATTTGCAAGTAAATTTAGATATTAATGTTTTTGTATAATACAAACCCTGTAAATCAGTATCTATATATATAAAAGCGAAATACCACTCACTCACTCACTCACTGACTCAGTCATTACGATTTCTCAAAAAACTACCGAACGGATTGAAATGAAATTTGGTATGTAGCTTCCTCTAGGACCATAGGTGCTCACTAAGAAAGGGTTTGACAAAATTCGAAATCTTAGGTGGGGTTTGGGTGGATCAAAGTTATTAAATCACGATTTCTTCAAAACTACCGAACGGATTGAAATGAAATTTGGTATGCAGCTTCCTCTAGGGCCATAGGTGCTCACTAAGAAAGGGTATGAAAATTTTCGAAATTTTAGGAGGGGTTTGGGGGGATCAAAGTTACTAAAATCATAATTTTAAATCTTTTATTATTATGACAATAGTGTTTTTATTATTTAAAATCTATGTATATAAAAGCCAAATACCACTCACTGACTGAACACTTAAAAAGAATACAATTACGTTAAAAAGACTGAAAATACCAACCACCACGGGCAACGACGTACGGGTCAGCTAGTATTATATAAAAGAAATCCTGACTGATTCATAATGAACGTACAGCCAAAACTGTGACAGCTGGAGACTTTAATAATTCAGGGTACGTTCATACCACTATGTAGAAGTGCACTAAGAAAGGATATTTCAAAATATTGATTTTAAGCACAGAAAATTATTAAAATACTCCCAGCCGTACTACAGATAAAACAGCTGATTTGAATAAAAAACTTAGCAACACAATAATAGGTGTTGCCTGTTCTGAACCAACACACTTTTGTTGAATGCATTTACATTCATTACCCTAACAACACAAAATTAACAAAAAAGGGTTACTGTACTACAATTCAAACATCTGTTGTTACATATTACAAATAATAAAACTGATTATTGGAACACAATTTTAGGTTAGGTCTATACTGAACCAACGCACTTTTGTTGAAAGCATTTATATTTATTACCATAGCATCAGAACTTAGAATCAGCTAATTATTAAGTTTTTTAGGTTATGCAATACAAACGAAGAAAAAAGACTTATCATAATATTCTAACACCTAACACTTTTAAATTTATGCTAACTTTATTCTATTCTAGGCGTCTTTGATCAGTTAGAAATGTACTGCTTTTTCATGTTTCATGTGCTACATCACATTTTCTTCATCTATACTAATATTATAAAGAGGTAAAATTTGTTTGTTTGTATGTAGGGGATAATCTCTTGAACTACTGGAGCGATTGAAAAAAAAAAATAGTTTAATAATAAAAAGCTACACTATCCCTGAGTAACATAGGCTAGAATTAATTTTGATTTAAGGGTTGAAACAACCCCTAAGACAATAAATATCAATTGCTATACTCTCCGTAAAGGTAGAGAGGGGAAATTTTTTACATTTATTTCTTACAAGATACGTAGAAAAAGTAAACTAGATTTGCATTTTGTCGCGTGCTGCTAAGGGATGGAAATGTAGTAACAACCCCTATAGAACAAGTTGATTGGTATACTTTCCTTTAAGCTGGAGAACTGAAAATTTGGCACTTATTAATTTAAAGTATTTTAATCTGTTTGGGGCCACACAAGCGTATTGCATTGGGGCGCATTGTCGAGTATTTTAATGCAAGGGTCGGGGCCCTCTAGTATTTTATAACTGGAAAATTGCTTTTCTTCTTCTATATAAAAATAAAAAGTCTCTGCAATAATTATCCACAATAATCTGTTTGCATTTGCTTCGCCGTAGGGGTTGGTGGGCGAAGCGAGCAGGAAACGGAGCCCTCTAGAAATGTATAAAAATACGAATTTAGGATAAAATTATAAGCAAGTACTAGAGAGGAAAATTATAAGGTTGTCCAACATCTGCTTTAATTATGCATAGGTTATGCTAAAAGGACAAACTAATTATTTTTTTGATCTTGCTGCCGTCCGAAAATAATCTTTGTTAAAACGTCTTTGCGAGCTTTCATTAATTAATTCGTAAAGAAATACAAGTGTATATTAATGGTGCATATTGCACGAGTAACATTTAATCTGTTGCATTTTGTATTAATAATAGTGCCCCGTGGAAAATCACAGGCAGATCAATTGGATATACACACCAGAAATACATCATTTATAAGAAATACTATTTAAAAACAACAAACATTATCTATAGCCCAGTCGGTATAGGTTACAACTACCAGTAATTTGCAATACGGCTGAATTTTTTTTATAAGTACATTAAAGTATGTAGATTAACATAAAAAAAGTTTACCAGTCTATCGATTTCCCAAAGTCGAAAAAAAAATCGATTATCATTTTTTTTCGATTATCCTTAATATTTCGAGCTGGGATGAAAATAGAGGAAAATAAAAAATACCACCGTGTAGGGGAGGTATTTTTCAACAAAAAAATCATATGTATTTATTTCGTCCGAGCAATGGTTTGTCTGGAAAACATTCGATAATGCAGGTATGTATTTTGCAGCAGGGGAAATCACTAAAAGGGGACATCTTATTCATATATGAAGCGTTGGCTCATTCTAAATTGACCGAATTTTAATATATCGAATTGAAACTTGACATAGAAGTTAAAATATATATTTTAAACATTTATGCTTAGTCTCAGCTTGTTATCTTGAAAATGACCCGATCTAGGGGTCTATTTCGATTATCGATTTTACTAGTACCGGACTCACGAACTAATTTCAATCTATTCCAGTTTCGTCAATTTTTTGAATATCAACATCAAAGACTCAGCATAAATGTTTAAAATATATATTTTAACTTCTATGTCAAGTTTCAATTCTATATATTAAAATTCGGCCAATTTAGAATGAGCCAACGCTTTATATATGAATAAGATGTCCCCTTTTAGTGATTTCCCCTGCTGCAAAATACATACCTGCATTATCGATTTTTTTCCAGACAAACCATTGCTCGGACGAAATAAATATATATGACCTTTTTTGTTGAAAAATACCTCCCCTACACGGTGGTATTTTTATTTTCCTCTATCTTCATCCCAGCTCGAAATATTAAGGATAATCGGAAAAAAAATGATAATCGATTTTTTTTTCGACTTTGGGAAATTGATAGACTGGTAAACTTTTTTTTATGTTAATCTACATACTTTAATGTACTTATAAAAAAAATCAGCCGTATTGCAAATTACTGGAACTTTTGGTCTAAATTGACCTCTACCGACTGGCCTACTAGGTCTACCCAACTATGCTCAGAGGATTTTTAACTGTAGGCCTATTTGGAAAAAAAAATTTGTACATTATTATTATATCAAAATAAAGATACAAATATTATATTTTAATTGCTTTTTATTTCATATTGAAATACGGATATTATCAAATGATTTAGAAGTTATTAATATTATAATGAAGAAATTAAACGAGTGACAATCTCTTCTTTAAATTTGTATAAAAGGTTGTATTTATATTCATTTTATAACCTGAAAGTATATGTTATAACGTATTATAGCCTACATTAGTTCTATAACTCATCAACTTCACAAGACATTATATTGATTGAAGTTGTAAACATAACCTAAAGTATAATCTACGCTATGTTTTGTTTAAATATGGGGGAAATCATTTGTTATATTATATTGTTACTCACGGACGTACACTCGATTTTATAGGAGTTCATTGACAGTATATTAACTATTAACAATTGAGGGCCAATTATTTTCTTATTGTGTAACTATATAGAAATGCAAGATTAGTAAAGCTGAGCCAACAAAGCGAGCAAGGTATCTAACCTACATTTTATTATTAACTGAATAATTGTATTACATTATATAACAAATAACTCGCGTTCGTCAGGTACAAATATATGTTAAAGGAAGCCATTTCAACTGCTAAATCCTTTCATTGGTTTTCTAATTTACATCCTGCTTTCTCCGACCTTGAGTCGACATTTTGAATAAACCCGGTGACAAAGGGTTTCCCAAAGTGGTCCACCCGAGATAAAAGCATCTTTGATGGTCCATTGAGAAACTACCTGAAGAGGCCGAGGGTGGGAAAGGATAAAGTATACAAAACCCTTGCAAAAATATAGAAAGGATTTTTCGCAAGCTCGAATTTCGCGTGTGACCGCAGCCGACGCATTAGGGATGGTCGATTTTGTACAATCTTACTTGAGCCTGTTTAGGAAGGACATTTTATTTTTCTAGTGTTTACCATAAAATGAATTAAACGGGATGATTCTCCTCCGTTTATTGCTAGTTGTCTACAACAACTAGAACCAATATTTGTTTAGAATGCTGATAACTTTTAAAACATACAAGTTCGACCCTTAACACAATCACTGCTACGCGAATTTCGTACTTCCTATGCTAGGAGCTGACCTTTTATTTTTTATATTTATAGCCTAAATGAGTAGAAATTACTTTATTTTTTAACCTTTCTTCGTAATAATCACTAATATTTTAAAGTGGACGCACATAGGCTTAAAACTGGCGTGAGAAGCACGCGCTGCTCTCTGTATTGACAATTCTCCCAATACGGGGGTTGGTGTGCGAAGTACGAAATGCACTGTGCGTCGGCGGCTTCTCATAGTGTTCAGTGTCAAGCTCACATGTGCGTCCTTAGCAGTGAACGTGTTAGACACTTCAAAATGGCGTCTTTTATGTTTTCTATTATTGTCGGTAAATTGGTTACAGGCTTATTTTGAGTGTCGAACTTGTTGTTCACCATTAAAAAAAAAATCTCATTTATTTTTGTGTAAAGTTAATAGTGCTATATATTTGACGTTAAACGTTTTAAACGCCCGCCATTTTGGGAACATACCGTAAGTAATGCACGGCCCCAATTTGAAACCACTGGTCCTACGAATAAAAATATGTATATGCTTATGTTTAGTAAATTGAAGGATGTGCTTGCTATCCAATGATTACAAACTAGGGAAATGCTTATTCTTCTAGCTTTTCCTACAGAGGTTTCCAAGTGCTGGTAGTTTCAATAATTTGCTTAAACTTGTGCCGTTATTACATGCGCGATACTAAACCGACTGACAAATGCGTAAACGACCAGCGCGCACTATCGTCAGACAATTGCACTAACTGTAACAAACATAGAGTCTACAGAGCGTTGACTCTTAATTCGGCCTGCATGAAATACGAAAGGCTGTGGCGACAGCTGATTTTCTTCTGTTCAAGAGACGATGACTAGTAAATTCATTCTGTAATCACTCTGCAACTAGTTTTCTAGCTTCACATTGGAAGACCACAAACCATGTGTTAAGTTTATTTCAATTTCAGTTGTAAATAATTAAACCTTACTCTTTTGTCTTCTCTGGACAAGTTACTAATTATGTTTTAGAGCCAATCTCCGCTTACCAGGTAACTCTAATGTTTAACCTTACTGAATTGTATTTCAAACCTGTTGCTTACCAGAACTCTTGAAATCACTCAAATATGCTGTAGGAATAAATATGTATTTCTTTCAATATTAAATTCATTTTATTATAAGAGCCTACTGGCAATAATAAGTTGATTCTGTATATTTTTCAAATCTATTTACCATTGTAAAAAAAAACTTGACTGCTAAATTACAATTTCATAGCCTATGTTATAGCCTAATTATAATTAATTGAAATTCTGAAAATTAACTTTAATAAGCACTGTAGTAATGTTCTATTCAACCTACAGTCAGTTAATTGTTTAAAAAAGACTTAAATCTGATACTGGAAACTATACTAGAAAGTAATTTAACATGTGCCATGCATGTATAACATGTGTTTGAACATGAATAATTTAATGCCTGCATTATAGAATGACCAAGTGAAACTTGTATAATGATTGTTTTACATATTTTAAGCATACATCTAATGCTCCTTGTTTTTTTTTCTTTTGGACCTTTTAGTGTTATACACTGGTTCAAGTAAAGGATTATTTCAACTAATGGCCTATTTCAAGTAAAGGA
>JAGFPH010000384.1:583976-614435 GCA_018207615.1 Philaenus spumarius | reverse complement strand
AGCTTGTATATTAATCGATAAATTAGAACTGTGAACAACCCCAGATAGTTTCCAACTGTTAAAACGTATACTTTCTAATTTCCTCTCGTCTTAATGAGGCAGAAAGTACCTCTAAATGTAGTAGCTGAAGGAAACAAAAATATATTGCTCAATTTAAAACATAGATTACAAATTAAAAAACCCTACCTAAATAATGTTGTAACACGTAAAGTACGTGTACGGACGAACGAGGAGAAAATGATGAAATAAATAATGTTTTGTAAATAAACAAAATACACACTTTCGTATTTGCCAAATTTAGGTTGCAATTTTCTTTACAGTTATAGAAGTGGAGTTGCTATTGGATATCGATGTAGAAATGTACATTACGAAATTGGTTTTTGCATGATTCAAAACAAGATAACATGAATTTGTCCATGCACGTTTGTCACGAAACAATATTCTTAACGTGTGGTGTTTTTATACTGTTTTAACAGATCTGCGATAGTTTCTGGTTAGTTTACAACCAGCTCGTTGGAGCGCGCTCCGTCCGTTTAGGAATTGGGATTAATCTGATGCAACTTCAAATTCAGATATGTAAAGAAATTTAAAATATTAGTGCTCGTTAAACAAAATTTATTATTAACTCTAAAATAAGGTGTTTTATTATTTAAATTCAGGCCTACCGTTTAGGCCTAAACCAAACGTAAGTCGTTAGCTGAAGGGATTAATGTTTTGGTTCCAGTGAAGAAATATGAAACAGACGTCATTTTGTAAAAATTTACATCCTATGTTCAGGGTGTACGACAATTCATGTGATTTTTTTATCTTAGCAGATTCTTAAAATAAAACAAAGGTACCAGTGGAGATAAGCGTGACTACAAACTTCACTTTTTCCTTTAAAACACTCCACTGACTGCGGCAAATCAAATAATTTAAAACTCCGCATAAATAACAAATAATAAAACCAAAAATGAATAGGTGGATTAATATCAGCGACCACAGAATTAAATAGATTGGTCATGCCAAAAGCCTGTACATAGTGGGAATTGAAGCTAGGTCGGCCATCTTGTGTGATGATAGAAACGTCGAGCGGGTATAGAGAGGAGTGAAATTTTCATTTACACCATGGTTTCAATACCTGGAAAATGCTCGGAAATCTTTGAAATTTGACAAACTTACAGTTTAATAGTGTGGGACGCTAATGGCGTGTTCACAATTTGAAAATAAAAATGGTTTGGCACTTTAAAAATCGAATAAAGTTTAAACTTTTTAATACTTTGTAATTCGAGACATCAAAAAGTTGCATTGCGAGAAAATGTTTTGTTCTTAGGGCAGCTACATTTTCGGAGAAGTATGTTGTCAATATTCGTGTTAATTCTTTTGTCAGATCCCAACAAATTTCGTTTTATTTTGTTTACGACCTTTTTGATGTCAGTGGAGTGTTTTAGTTTCTTTTCAGGCTGAACTTAACCATTTCTTGAGTTTTTCTCTCTCGTAATTCCTATAATTTGACTGCGCGGAAAGGTTTGTGCGTTTAGGCTCTGTTTATTGTGCATTTTCAAAATGTGTAAACACATTTTCAGTTTAAAGTTCAGGTGACAAACTTCAAGAAGGTCGTAAAAAAATTCAAAAACTGAATTTAATTGATGTTTGGCTTTAGTTACTACATTTTTTTATGACTGTTAGAAAGAGAGAAAAAACAATTGATCATTGAAAAACTCAAGAAATTATTTCTTTTCCAATAGGTTTCGACATTTTTATGATTTTGACATTTTCTTTGTAAACATATTATGGTATTTTCTCGCTAAACTACAAAACCGACTAAAAGACCCTAAACATTAAAAACAATTTAATTTACTTTTCGCTCGACTTTCAACGTAAATGTGTTCCTGTTTTTTGTGAAGTTTCTGAACAATCGGTATGTGGTGCTTGACTTTTGAAACGCCCTTCAGATAAAGTGCGTCAATCTCTACAAAATACCTTTCGTTTTTGTTTCTTTCTTTACTGGAACGTTCTAATAATGCTTTAGCGTCTAGCCTGAATATTTATCCATCGTGGAAGCTGGTATAAACGGGCTTTATTACTTATACACCAAAATTAATTATTTTGCATTGACGTTTTATCAAAAATAGGCTAACGTTAGACCAAGATATGTAGACAACAAGGTATGCTAGGTTGCAAGATTGGCCAAACTAACGGCCATGTAAATACACTCTTTTTATAAAACAAAAAACTATGGAACAAAACATTAAATTAAAAATAACCTGCTGACCTAAAGGAAAATGAGACAGTTCGTGACCAAATTAAAATCTGTGACCATAGAATTATAAGCATATATTTATAGTTCTACGCCTGTGACGTAGCGATTGCACAAACATACCTTGTTGTCTATATTCCTTGCGCCAAACAGATCGCAAACCAACTTGAAACAATCGCAAATCGCAAATCAGCCTGTAATAATAATTTTAATCTTTTGTCTTTCTGAAAGTGTGGCATGACGCTTTGTTGAATTTAATTCTATAAAATTCTCGTTTGTTCCTAGCTCAAATAGATTAATGTTTTCCTGAATCATTAACAATAAATAATACTGTTGCAATAAATAAATTAATGTACTGTATATTTTGTATTGAGTGTTTTAACGCACACAAGTTATAGTTGTAAAGTTGGCACTGTTTTGTTTAAATTTAGGTTAGGGTCGACTAAATTAGAAATGATGTGGGAACTTTGGTCAGACATTAAGTTATGTTGGTACTAGATATTTCTAAAAGATTTTTTTTAACAATTACATACCTATCTTATTTTTATTTATAGTTTATGAACTACATTAATTTATTAGAGTAATCCGTTGAAACAATATTTTGGATCTCACCTAACTATCTAACGCACAGATATAAATATAACCTTAATAACCTACAATCTGTTGTCAAAATGGCCGATATATTTACAGCTAATGACTTAAAATTTAGAATTACACTGATTTAACCAAGTTCCCATGTTGTTATTGTTGAGTGTTTAACCGTTGATTAGACCAAACCAAAGCTCACATCTATGGCGTAACGTATAATTGTTTCTTCCGTCCATATTGTCGTATCTAGTCGTCTAAACAAAGTATTAATTTTAACTTTAGGCTAATGTATTTATTTATTATTGTATTGAAGTATTAATGTCAAGTCTGTATTTAAGAGTGAGTGTTTACCTACAAAGAAATGTACATAATTATCTTTTAGAGTCCAGGATTGTGTAAATGTATGTGAAAGATGTGAGAGGGTGTCGGTGAAGTGACTGGAAAAGTTAGAGAGAGATAGGAGAAAATCCGGAAAAATAGGGAACAGACTGGTAAACTAAGTGAAATACTAGGAATGATAGAGAGTGACGGGGAATATCTTCGCGAGAGATTGAGCAAAGAGGGAAGAATCTGGTAAAGTCAGAAATAAACTGGTAAACTTAATGAAAGACTGGGAAAATTTAGAGTGATTGAGCTAAATCACAGGATTACTGAGGTAAACAATAATATTGTACTTCAAAGTGAGTAAATCACATAATCTGTTTATTTTTTTCATATTTTTGATACACTTTCTGACGGCTTACTTACCAAGTGGTAAGTTTATTGACAGGGATTTTGTAACCATCGAGGTGCTACGCGAGTTTAGAAAAGATGATTTTATAAACCCACTCCTAAATACAGACTTGAGTAAAACTGAAACCGTCCAGTATAACAATAACAAATATAATAGTTTTATATATTATAAGTTTATTTGTAAAGTGAATACAAGTAAATAATTTATATTAGTATAGTTATACGTTTTTTTTTACCTTTGTAACAATTGTATTCAGTTTGTTGAATTGAAATTATTTTGTTCGGTAAATTTGTGTTTAGTGTACAGTCTGTGTGGTATGATGTTCTGTCTGGTGTAAATAAATGTGGTTAAATAACGGTCAACCGTTTTAGGTGTCCGTTTCCTGAAAATTATAGATTTAAAAATCTTAATTTTGTAAACGTGAAGTAATTATCAAATTTATCATCTATCTTTTCTTTTGATAACAATTCTTTCCACATGCAGGTTGTGATGTGGAATTCGTTTTTCAATTGGAGGTTTATTTTTTGTCCAATTTCTGAAAAGTTCTTAAATCTGTATTTTGTAATGAATAGTAGGTTTGAAAAATAACTTACCATGTACTACTTTACACGTAATTATTCAATAAACATTTTTAGATTATGAAAGTTTGTAAAAAATGTTATCATCAATAGTTTAGGTTAAGCGATTCCTTTATTATTAGTGCAGGTAATATAGGATTTTAATCTTAATTAATACACCCAAGTGATATATTTTGTCCACATGTTCTTTTTATCACAAACATTGTAGATAAAATCAACCAATCTCCCCCCTACGAAAGGGGGGTTTGGAAGGGGGGGGGGGGGTTGAAAGGATACAAAATAACAAACATTAAATGGAAAAGTTGTATCAAAGAAAATACCGTTTTTGTAAGACCCCACAAGACCTTTTAAAGGCTTTGTATTTCGTGTTATGGAAAAAATAAGAAGAGAAACGCCAAAAATTAAGTCATGCTAGAAACTAAAACATTTCTACAAAGGCTATTATTAGCATAAGAATGAAGTAACGAATTTTACGCTCTTCTGGACCCCCAAGTGAAAATTTATGTATCTATACATACATAAATAAAATTGGAGTGTCTGACTGTTATTTCAAAATATAATCTTTTTCTAAGCTCCTATAGTTATTCACACATTATCAAAACCTAAACATACATAAATACATTTTCATATAATATTTTAGGCTACTTTTTATTCAAAAAATATTTAAAATTCCTGTTAAAAATTGAAAAATGTAAAAATTATGGACAAAATTAGGGATTTTGTGGACAAATGTTGGGGATATTGCGTGTCTATTTCGATCTCTGTCTTACATTATGTACAGGTCACAGCTAACCCAACCACCCAACTTATATCCAAGTGCTTCTGTCCTAATCAATCATTATTTCCGTAAAAATAACACAATATACAATAATATGTTTGCATTAGTATCACCATATGTCACCGCGAGGGTTGGTGAGAGAAGCGAGCAGGGGCAGAGCCCCTAGTAATTTAAATAAGACTATTAACTCTTATTTGGCCTGTATCTATAATATAGCATGGTGCGGATGAGGTAAAAAGCGATATTTTTAATATTACGTGAGATCTCTAGCACTTGGAGGAAGTTAATGGTCTTAATTAAAGGTATTGATGTAAGCAACAACGTTTACAATAATTAATATCTGTTAGAAATGTTGCAAAGTTTCCCGTTACACGCGATTTTTTCTTCGAAAACGAGTTTTTTTTCTGTAACCCCCATAAGTAGCTCCTCCATCCAGGTCACGAAAGAGGCGCTCAAGGTCTCAAAATATATATCATGACAAAAACTACAATGTTATAAAAATTGCATGTACGATTTTTTCTTTTCCTTTAACTCCCCTCCCCCCTTGGGGCTGGGCCTAAATGGCGTACATTTTTTTTATTAAAAATAAAGTTTCTTACCTTCTATTCTTCCGTCACGTGACCTCTTCTTTATGTTCGTTAGTGACGCGTTTCGGGACTTTTATTCCATCATCAGACACAAAATTACTCAATCGAGGTCGTCATACATTAAAATTAAATTACACAAAACACACATAGCACATTTCACGTTTAGGTGTACACCTTCTGGCGACCGGCCGGCAACTGTCAGTCTGTTGTCTCGCGCACTCTGAACCTGTTCTTACCGCGGGCTTTTTGGATTCTTATCGCCGTATCATAAATAACGTATTCGAGTCAAAATAAATCAGTGACCTGGATACTGAAAATGAATTCATTATTTTGTTTTACTTTATTCCCATGCTATAAAGAGCAGTTGTACCAAATTTTAAGTTTCTAGCATGACTTTTATTCTTTTCTTATTTTTCCCCAAATTACGGAATCTAAATCCCGTAAAAGGTCATATAGTGTCTTAAAACGTATTTTCTCAAGCTACAACTTTCACATTTAATGTTTGTTAAAAAGTCCACCGTTTACCAGCTAAAGCAAAAAAAACGGGTATTGTACCTGTTAGGGTTTAAAATAATCCCCATACACCATTTGTTACGGTTGAAGGGAATTAGGTCTACTAAGGTTCAAGTATTATAAAGCCAGAAATTAATACCATCTGCTTTACAATCTTTATATTTTATCATCGAGTATTGATACTACTTTTACAATGAAGTTCATGTGTATATAATAGATCTTATAAGACTAACAAACTTTACAATACTAAACAACATAATATTATTGTGATCCCTTTATTACTGCAAACATTGACTCTAAAATCGTGTCAGGCTCTTATCCCTATCAATTATATCCCAAGACGAAATACCCAAAATAGCCATGTCATGTAACGGAATGCCTCACTTGAAAGGGTACAATCTGTTTTCTCACCCTTTCCCAAGTATGCTTCAACTGGAGCCCCCGTGGCACCCTCTTTTTGAATGCCCAAAGGTTGGTACTCTGACCAACAGAGCCACCGGCCGTCTAACAAAACACTGGCCCTGTATCTAGGTCAGTAGGATACTCTTATAGCATTCTGGGTTAGCACAACTAGGCTTCTTCAAGTGTGCCTCGCTTATGTAAGCCATATTGCACCATATTTTGCAGTGTTACCCAACATTACTCTACTTTATGTGTGTCTTAAGCGGCCCATACACGAGCGAGTTTGGCTCGTGAGCCCGGCTCGGCGAGCTAGGCTCACGAGCCGGGCTCGGAGGAAAATCACCACACACGTGTTTTGATTGTTCCAAGTTTGGCTCGTCTACTTCAGTTGGAAATATGAGTTTGTCAAAGCAGGTTGCAGCAGCAGTTATTGTGTTGGACGAGTGCACATATTTTTATGCACATTGTATTATTATATTAACATAATAATTACTGCTGACAAAACATATTTTTTTAATAAAACTTCTTTATAGAAACTATCCTTTCCTACACCTTAGAAATTGCAATTATATTTTATTTACTTAACATTAATTAATTACTAAACGCAAGCCAATGATGTCTGTTAAGAAACCGTTAAGAAACAGAAAATTATTCGGAGTCAATGGGGATTGAACTCGAAACTTTTCCATTGATAGTTGTCATGACGATTGTTAAAGTTTTTTCACGCCTTAACAACCATGGCCATCATGACACCTCTTACATAAAATAAATAATATGTTTTAATGTTTATTTTAATTTGAAGCTGAGGGTTTAGCGTTGATGTAGTAATTTAGTGAAACAAAGTGAAATACATTTATAAAATAAGGGTATTTTAAAATGTTCAAGTATACTGTTCAATTCTACGATGTATTCGCTACAATTTGGTATAATAAAATTTCATTTTTGGGTAAATTAAATATTCTAATTAGCGTTTTTAAAAAAATCTGTTTTTGAAGCCGTCTAGTAGTCTAGTAGGATCATAAAACTGGTGTTTACTAAACAACATTTTTGAAATTGAGACATATTTTTACACATCTATTTATTTCTTTTGTATTGTATTTGTCAGAAAATTAAACACATCCAAATAAATTAATTTTACTTAGGTAACCCGAAAATTTTAAAAGAATTCAAAATACTTTACAATGAGTTATTTATTTCAAACACCCTTTTTTTACGCTAACTAGGAAACCAATTTTGTGAGAAGCATGGGGAAAACACAAAGGAAAAGAAGACAGTTTTACACTTATCTGTTATTAATTTTAAGTACCAGAGAGGGTTAGAAAGCCAATTTCAGAAGGTATTTATTTTTTTATTTTTCCGGGGTAGGGCCCCCAGAATGTACATCTTTGTTTATCTTTAACAATGTCATTTAACAAGCCCGACTCGAAAGGTGCCACACACGGCCGAGTCAACCCACGATCCGAGCCGAGCCGAGCCGGACAGAAGACAGTGGCGAGTCTAGCTCGGCTCGGCTTGGCTCGGCTCGACTCGGCTTAAAACTGCCCATACACGGTCAAGTCTGGCTCGTTCAGGCGGGAGCCAAGCCAGGCTCGCGAGCCAAACTCGCCCGTGTATGGGCCGCTTTAGGGCTTGTAAATCTTGAACTAATCTTCTCTGTAATAATTATATGACTAAGTATATACTCCCTAACCCTACACTACTAATCCTAACATACCCTTTCAATGGAAGGGGGAAATTGGTAGGCTTTGTTACTGCAATGTTTATGATAAAAAGAACCTGTAGGCAAAAAATCTCACCTGGGTGTATGAATTCTAAACAAAAGCCTTATTATTGATCATATCATATTACCCGTACTACATGTGTAACTTGTATTGTTTGGTTAGTTTACATTTAAGTTAACATACACTGAAAATATACAGTATTGAGCTAAGTGTAAAAAAGTATCAAATATAAATTTTAAAATCCTCCATGTTGGATTGTGATTTAAATAAAAAATTATATTGTTAACAATATCATAAAACAAAAATTGACGGAATAAATCATTGTGTTACTTAAACATAACCTAAATCTATAAATTTAAGGCACAATTAAAACAATAATAACTTTCTTATGTTTTTTTTTTAAATATCGTGGCCTATATATCGTAAATAATTTTGTACTGCAAATTAAATAGCCTACTGCCATTTTATAAAAGAAAAACATCGGTGGAATTAAACTAAAGATAAAATACTAACAAAACTAAATGTATAACACGCAACAAAATTAAAATTGCTCAAGAAAATTATGTAGGAAATTTCTCCTTCGTCTTGTTCTAACTCGTGAAAATCGTTGTACGACATCCCTACCTTGCACAAATACCTATAATACTACTATAGTATGTATATTGTATAGTGACTAGATAGAGCCATTGCGGCCAAGTGCGATCTTGTTTCTTATTGGCCGGCAGACTTGTTTAACCTAAATTCTTATCTCTTTATATTCTATCAGTTATATCTTTATGCACGAAATAACAGAATATACTTTTTAAGAAGAAACACAATTTGCATTATTTAATTTCAATATAAATATCAAACTATAACAATTAAATCGCATGTTTTTCCTTTGTAAAAATATAAATCAAAGACGTCATTTCTGTTATAATTACAAAGAGATACAACACATTATATCTCTGCCTACTTCTGAGCAGATGACATTATTTACATGGCTATCGCTTCGTATGGCCACACTGTCTCTATCTAGTCGCTGTAACCTTTGATTATGGATTATGGACCATTTATTATTATCAATAATCAAAGCTGTAACTATACGAAGAAGTGGCGCTCTCACTGCTACTGTGGCTGGTAAACAAAACTGTATAAAGCGCTGAATAATATTCTTTGAGCAGTACGATTGCTAGTTTTATATCAATCTGTATTTTCTAAATAAATGTGGCAGTAGAATTGACAATTATTTTATTATAACCTCAAAATTATTTAATTTATTGTATTGTAAAATCCAATACGGCGGAAGTTTATTTTAAATAACTTCTTTACCGCGAGCAAAGTTGTAATACTTTGCCAATCTAATTCTTTTACTCGCTGTCGTTATTTTTACACCGAACTTAAATTTCTAATGCCAAAGAGATAATATAAATTCGTGAGAATAAATAGGAAAATATTATTTATTTATAGACTAAGTGTTCGCTAGTCATTGAAATACATAGGTTAGTAAATGATGTGTTAGTATAATATACATTGATTTGTTTATTTTCTTGTAATATACATTTAGGGTGTAAGCAAAATAAAACAAAAATATGGATTTTGAGAGTTCTTCCTGTTGTATTCTGTAGTACCCTGTTACAATCACAGTTAAGGTGAATTAATGCTATTGGAATAGCTTGCAGGGTGTCCTTGTGCCCTGGCCATAATTCAGTGAAGTAAAAATAGTTTCATGAATACACAATAAAAAATTGTTAATAAATGAATCAGAATTACTTTTATTTCGGTGTTTTGTCTTGTAGTTTCTTGCCTCTACATTTGTTGTATATATCAGGGCCGGGTTTAGGCAGGTGCGACCCGACCCGACCCGCGCTTAAAATATTTAAGTTTGCCAGATAAATTATAAAATATTAATAAAGAGAGGTTGTTAAACACAACTGCTACAAAAACAGCAATCAGTCTAGTGTGATAGTGTAGTGTTGTTAGTTAGTTATCAATTATGTAGGCACAAAAGAATATTAAATTGGAAAATTCCCTAATGGTAAGTTTGTTTTCATTTAATAATAGCCTAATTTTATTTAATAGTTAAGCATTATTAATATTATATCATGTTTTCTCTTTTTATCTATATTTCATACTGCGTTTACTTGATATATGGTCCTAATTGTAGTGGGTGAGAAGGGGTTGAAAGATGGGTGCCAAATTGAGGGGCCCCACAGTAAAAGTTTGCACCGGGCCCCGCACAAGCTAAAGCCGACCCTGGTACAAATAGGCAGTTATTTCTTATTCTTTTGAAAAAAATGAATGAAAATTTCAAACCTAAATTACCCAAAAACCGTACATTTTAACAAAAACTGTCAAGATACCTTTTTTGTAGCCCATTTAATTCCCTATCTGATGGTGTAACTTTCAAAACAATCGAGTGAAGGATAATAGCTAAGTTAAAGATAATATATGTACATACAATATTGTTGTGTTTACTGTGTTGGTATATGATGTCGGGTTGAAAAGACTAAATATTACACATAACTTAGGCCTAACTATTATTTTGTAAAAAACACAGACGAAAAAATAAGCACCCATGTTTATATTGTGAAGTATGTTTGTCTCGATCCCAGGAACAAAAGGGGACCAGAGAGTTCGGAGACAAATATGTATATATTTGTTCGCACTCTAATGGCCGCAATTTACGTCCGATTTGGTCAAAATTAGGTACACACTTTGGGTGTCTAAGTAGCTTGGACGAGTTCATTAGCCAACAAAACCCAACAACCAGAAGCATTGTGTTTACCGATAGTAAATTGTTTTGTAAAAAATAAATAATATAGGAGATTATTTTGCAAAATTTTTTTTTTTTGTACACGACTTTATAGATCGTCTGTCTCCCCCGAAATCGGTCAAAACGTAAAATACCATAAAAGTACTTGGGTCAAATCCACGAGGATAAGGTTTTACCTTGATGCAACTTCTGTTACGAGGTCGACGGCCAGGATAGAAACCCCCGCGAAGTGAGTTTGTCCGCTGAGGGCGAAGCGGAGCGGTCCAAAATCAGAGGCAGCAAGGTCGAGTTTCAAACTCACAAAGCGAACGAACGAAACAGCGAGTGATCCGGGGTTGGAGGCTGAGGTGCAAACAAACTCTACTTGTATATTTCGTAATCAGAGGCAGCTATTAGGCGCCTTCGTAAGAAGACCAATTTCCCAAATAGTTGGTTGAAACCGTAAAACATATATAAACCTAATTTTGGAAATTCGCTCAGTTAGCAGTTCAGCTGCGAGGTCGAATTATTTTCTTACTGAGTAATAATTTAATATACAAATAGCTATTGTCTAGACGAATATTTCACGTAAAACAGTTTCGTAATTTAATTTCTAAAATAAACAGCTCGATATATGAAACAGCACCGATGATAAGGATCACATAACCTTCAGATTACAAGAATAATCAGACCCCATGTAGCTTTTGCGAGTTTTTATGATGGGATATGGACCTAACGGGCCAGTGGGCTCTAGTGACCCAATGAGGTCAGATAATTCCATAGCCCCCCCGCAGATTTATTATTGTTTGCAATTTATTTGACTAATTAGGCCTACATCAGCCTAAAATGTATCAATTCATTTGGGTCACTATACAATCTTCAAACGACTCAAATCAACTCATTTACATGTTAAATACATGTATATACAATTTGTAAGTTAATTCATCTCATAACTTTCATTATATTTATAGAAAAAAAAATGTAAAATAGAATTAGTAAACCAGAATTAACCAGAATCTGGATCCAAGGGCGATGCAAAAATTCTGCAACTACTTCGTAATTTTAAACCTGTTACACGTATTTACTCCAAACTTTCATGAAGTTATATAGGGCAAATTTTGCACCTTTTATGGGTTTGAATAAATTTTACCCTTATTCGGTTAAGGGCTTGCCAGTCAAACATTTTAAATATAAACCCTTATTGTGCGATACCTCATTCTAAACCCTTCGTTGAGACGAGAAAATTGGTGTAAAGTAAACCCCTCTCCGATACACCAATCCAAAATGGCGGAGCCAAGAAGTCCAGATTTTTCCATTTTTCTACGTATTGTATTCTACATACAATTGGATGTGTATTAATTTTAAGATACGGAATCATTGCAAACATTTTTTTATCTACATTAATTATGATTTAGAAAAAAATAACTCCCAATAACTTTTGTCATATTTATGAAAATGGGGCCCTACCTAAAACTAATTATGATTTAAATCATCAAAAATAAATAAAATATAGTAAACCATTTTATTTATTAAAATAAATATTTATTCTAATAATAGATTTTAAAACTTATTAATTTTTAAAAATGGTACAATTGTTCTGTATCTTAAAATTAATACACATCTAATTGTATGTAGAATGCAATACTTAGAAAAACCTGAACTTCTTGGCTCCGCCATTTTGGATTTGGGTATCGGAGAGGGGTTTAATTGCACCAATTTTCTCGTCTCAACGAGAGCTTTATATGAGGTATCTCACAATAAGGGTTACTATTTCAAATTGTTGACTCGCAACCCCCCCTTAACCGAAAAAATATCAAATTCATTCTTACCCCTAAAAGGTGCAGAATTTGCCCAATACTATTTCCTGGAAGTTTGGAGTTGATACATGTAACAGGTTTAAAATTACGAAGGGGTTGCGGAACTTTTGTATCATCCTGTATACAACCTCTGTGGAGTAAGAAGAACTAGTATTGGGATAGGACAACAATGGCATTATTGAACTAAAATTCTATTACTAGCTAGCTGTTGTGGGAATAAAATAAACCGTACCACATTCAAAATCAAGTACACATCAAACAATTTGTCTATCCAGGTTTACAACAAAATACTTACCCATTAACTACAGCAAGCCAAAGAACTCAAGTGAGCGGCAGTTATTCTTATCCAGGACAGTTAACTATCAACTCCCATACGTACGTACGTGATTAACATATAAAATAACAGCTGACTTCACCCATCATCTGTAATACTTAAACCAAACCCAGCGTAGATTATACTTTATGGTTATATTTACAACTTCAATCATTATAATTTCTTGTGAAGTTTACGTTTTTAAATATGAGTTATAGAACTGATGTATGTTATAATACGTTATAAGATTTACTTTGAAGTTATAAACTGAATTTAAATACAACCTTTTATCATCAATATATTATATATATTCGTTTGTACAAATTTAAAGAAGAGATGCCTACTCGTTTAACTTCGGAAACATTCGTACATCTTCGTATAACATATAATAAACATATTCCATTATTAATTTATTCACTATAATATTAATAACTTCTAAATCATTTGAGCTATCAATATGAAATAAAAAGCAATTGAAAGATTATATTTTTATCTTTCTTTAGATATTTAAAAAGGTATATAAATACAAAATGTTAACAAATAGGCCTACAGTTTTATAATCCTTATATAATTGTACACATTTACTGAGTTAAAAAAACCCTTCGTCATAGTTAGGTAGGCCTACATAAAGTTTGTTGTTTTTAAATCGTATTTTTTTAAATTATGAATTTCTGATCTGATGTGTATCTAATTAATCTGCCTATGATTTTTCACGGGAGCTTACTAATTCTTTAATAAATTACAACAAATAACCAACCAAACAAATAACTAGATTTGATACAAGCAATACAGGGTGTCCCATAAGTTAAGTACCAAACTTCGGGGAATGGTTCTATGAGTAAAAACAATGAATACAGAATACTTTCATTCTGAAATAAAGTATTCTGTATTCATTGGTAAAAATAAGAAAAAGAGTTCATATAAACACACACCCGAAAACGCTTCGTTTTCTAGATATCCGCCATTTTGTTTTTTGTACAAATAATTCTTATCTAGAAAACGGTTTGACTGTTGAGTTCAAACTTGGCACGAAGTTTAATCTAACAATGATATATCTCAAGACAAATAGGCCTAAGCGTTAAATCCAATCATGAGTTTCCAAATGGCGGCTGTTTGAAAATTTCAATCCTAAATTACTCAAAAACCGTACATTTTAACAAAAAATGTCAATACACCTTTTTTATAGCCCTTCTGATTACCTTTCGGATGGTGTAACTGTCAAAACAATCGGATGAAGGATAGTAGCTAATAAGTTAACGATAATGACAGCAAATGTACATACAATATTGCTGTGTTTATTTTGGTGGTATAGGATGCCGGGTTGAATAAACCAATTATTACACATAACTTAACTATTATCCTTCATCCGATTGTTTTGACAGTTACACCATCCGACAGAGGATCAAAAGGGCTACAAAAAAGGTATCTTGACATTTTTTGTTAAAATGTACCGTTTTTGAGTAATTTAGATTTGAAATTTTCAAACAGCCGCCATTTAGAAACTCATGATTGGTTTTAATCGCCTTCATGCCAAGTTTGAACTCAATCAATCAAATCGTTCTCTAGATAAGAATTATTTTGTACAAAAAACAAAATGGCGGCTATCTAGAAAACGAAGCTTTTTCGGGTCTATGTTTAGGCCTGTATAAACTTTTTACTTATTTTTACCCATATAACCATTCCCCGAAGTTTGGAACTTTACTTATGGGACAGCCTGTTTAAGTATCAATAACATAATAGCCAAATTGAATACAACTTTTATCATTAAAAGCAAAATCTATTAAGTAATTACAAACTTCATCAGTGGCTATATTTACATTGTAATTAGTTTCGGCAATCAATCGCAAACTATTTAACATTACTATTTTGTTTTTATTTGACTCTCATTTAATTTCAAAATCAAAGATTCGATTACGCAGCCGAAGCGCTGACGTGAATTGAGCGAATTTACAAATTAAGTTTATATGTTTCATGGTTTCAACCAACAATTTGAAAAATTGGTCTACTCACGAAGGCGCTGAATAGCTGCGTACGGGTACGAAATATATTAGTAGAATTTGTTTGCACCTCAGCCCAAGCTTCGCGAGTTGCGTCCCTTTCATAGGCATCGAAACAAAAGCTGCCCCACGGTAAAATCCCACTCCGTTATTTTAAGTTATTTTATGTTATTTTTTATGTTATTTTAAGTTTTGGTCGATTTTGGGGCAACCAGGCAAGCTATAAGGTAAAAAAACAAAATGTGCAGAATAATCCGCTATATTTATTTTCTTGAATAAACCCCCCAAAATGTTTCATTCTAGTAAAGAATCTAAAAAAAAATTGACTTCCGGTAAAAAAAACCGCTTCCGGTTGTTGGATTTTTCCAACGAATCCGTTCGAGCCACTTAAAAACCAACGAGTGTACCTAATCGGACGCAAAATACGGTCGCTTGAGTGCGTACAATTTTACATAAATATATAACATTTTTAACTGACACCCCAAAATGTGTTCTGGTGAACATGATCTGTGCTCATTGCTACTCCCGACCTTATCTTTCCTTCGGAAAATCGCTAACTAGCAATTAGGTATGTCTGTTTTATTTATGATATATAGCTAGCAATAACAATGAAATGGTTGGTTTTCTTTTAAGTCATATTATGATTTATGCAACAGATAAGCATTCAGTCTACAGATTGTTATCAGTTATGTAATAACGCTGCAGCGACAGTTTATTGTTTAACAAGCCTTGTTTACAATATACAAGTTTATTGTAGCACACCTTGATGAGTTTATTATCCATGGTAGAGGTTATAGTGTATTTTGGTCGACACGACAATTTATTAAAACAACAATAATGGACGTATTTCCAAAAGAATGAAGTACAAAGTACTTTTCTTTGCTTGTTTATTTGGATTTAGCGATGTAAGTAGTAGACTACACAATAAAATTAGTCTAAGCCTAGGCTAGATGTAATTTCTTTTTCCTACAGCTGTGTGTTTTTGCACACTCGCAGCAGTGCGCAAACTAAACTACATGTGTTGAGCGTCAAGTAATTTGTACCTCTTTGTTTCGCACCTCTTTACTAAATCCTTATATATAGTTCTGTAAGCGAAATTTTACATTCAAATCGGAGGATGATGGGAGAGGTATCAAATTAAAAGTATCGATTCAAGGAACAAGAGAAAAATATAAGTTTTTTTCTCAAATTAAAAACTAAGGGGTTTTTGAGGTCCCTGAAAAAAGAAAAATCCCCATAAGTAATACATGAGAATTTAAAAACGTCTACTTTGTTTACAATAAAACATTTGGTATTAAATAAATAAATTAAAAACATAAAACAGCTGTTCTGTAAAATAATATGACAGTTAAAAAAAATTTTAATTATATTTTTAAATTAAATCTGCTACTTATTAACCTATAAAAGATACACGTTGACACACACATAAAAGAGAAATCTTATAAGTGTGATTTTTGGAAGGTTGTATGGCTGTTCTATTAACTTTTGATACATTTATACTAATATTATAAAAAGGTAAAGTTTTTTTTTTTTGTATGTAGGGGGTAATCTCTGGCACTACTGAACCAATTGAAAAAATAGTTTTACTAATAAAAAGCTACAATTTCCTTGAGTAACATAGGCTATAATTAATTTTGATAAAAACCTTTTTTTATTTCAATATTTGTAAATATAGTCGGAGAAAAAATTCTTAGGTTAGGTCTAGAATGATAAACCAAAACATGCATTTACATTTATTACCATAGCAACCAATTGAATAAAATAACAGATAATCGAGCTGTTTGTTCCAATATTTTGATTAATAGCTGATTTCAAAATTTGAAGCAATTATTTTTGTATTTCTAGCTTTTAGGTTAGGGTTTTAAAGTGTAGACCTGAGCCTTGCTGATTCTTTTAACCATTATTATAACTGCTGTTATCAAAAATTATAAGAAATTATAAATTATAAGAAATAATTTAATTTGAACATTTATCATTATTTATCATCTTAGTTTTGAGGTTATTATTAATCGTACAACTTTATTCTAAATAAAACATAACATTTGTTTTTAGAAGGTTACATTGGGGGTTAGCGTGCGGAGCACGCAAGGGTCTCCCCTAGTAACATATACTTTTTGCACGCCAGCTGTTTGCATTGCGCACTAGGGTGTAAAGTAAACAGCTGGTGTAGTCTATGTTTCGAAAATGTTGATTGTTGTGGGACTAACGTTTGTAAAAAAGATCTTTTTAAAAACTAAAACACTATTTTAAAATGTAGCTGTAGGAAAAATGTTGTGTGTATTACGAGTGCAAAGTTTACTTTGTCACCTTCAATAAACTGTAACTCGGCTGTTTATTTCGTGCGACAATCTCAACTTTGCACCCTACATACACAAATAACTTAACTTATAGAGTGTTTATAAAGTCCCTTTAACCCCCTTTATTATTTTTGTTATTGAAAATAAGTTAACTAAACCTTGCACATATTTTATGTTACATACAGGACAAATTTTTTGAAATATCTGAACCTTTATGATTTTGGAGGCTTGAGAGGGTAGGGGGGTTAAAAACTTCAAATATAAAGGTAGGTCGTGTAATACACCATTGAAAAGCTTATTAAAAGAGAAACAGAATGGCGCTAACTAGAGATTAGTATCTTACTTCGTTTCAAAATAATGGACAATCAAAGATCTGAAAAATGATATTGTTATCATATCATCAAAGCAAGTTATTAATATTTATTAATATTAGGAAGAAGTAGATTGTTTGTTATTTTCCAGAACTTTGACTGCCCATTACTTTGAAACGAAACAAGATAATAAGCTCTAGTTTGCGCCATTGTGTTTCTCTTTTAATAAGCTTTTTAATGGTGTATTGCATGACCTACCTTTATATTTTAAATTTCTAACCCCCTTGCCCTAAGCCCCTCAAAATCATAGAGGGTCAGATATGTCAAAAAATGTGTCCTGTTATGCAACACAAGATATATACAAAGTTTTGTTAACTTATTTTCAGTAACAAAAACAATAAGGGAGTTATGAACACTCTGTATATAAATATGTGTGTATATTATGTGTTCGCACTCTAACGGTCGCATTTTGGTCCAAATTTAGTACACATGTTGGTTGTCTAAGTCGCTCGGACGAGTTCGTTAGCCAAAAAATCCAACAACCGGAAGAACGGGTTTTGACGGGAAGTATTTTTGTAGGGATTTTTGTACTAGAATTACAATTTTTTTTAGTTTTATCGGAAAAAATAAATGTAGGATATTATTTTGTACATTTTGTTTTTTTACACGAGCTTAATAGCTCGCTTGATTCTCGCAAAATCGATCGAAACGTAAAATATCATAAAAGTACCCGGTTCAAATCTACGCGGCCGACGGCCGAGTTTGTACGCTGCGAGCGAAGCAAAACGGTCCACAACCCAAGGCCGCAGTGCCGAGGTGCAAACAAATTCTACTAATATATTTTGTACACGCAAGTAGCTATTCAGCGCCTTCATGAGTAGACCAATTTCCCATATAGTTGGTTGAACCCTTAAAACATATTAACTTAATTTTGGAAATTCGCTCAACTCACGTCAGCCGTTCAGCTGCGTGGTCGAACTATTAATTTCCGTAGTACGCTTGAATGTAGGACAGAGGGTCGATAAGTAGGTCTGTAAAGCATTAAATTATGTTCAGAGTGTTGGTTGGTCTTTTCACTAACCAGTGCGGAGCTAAATGTCATACCCATGTCAATGTCCCCGTCCGAGGCGGACTGAGAGTCCGCACTTTTTTAAATAGCAGCCGGACTCTTCGTCCTCCCCCGCAAACCAGGTAATCAACGTTCATGACCGTCTGAGGAAAGGACTGGTCCACATAAGCTTAGCTCTGGTCAAGGGTAGGCTTATGTGTTCCTAAGACCTATGAAAGTGGTCTCTGTACTGCACGGTGGGAATAGTTAGGAGTAGTTAAACGGGAATAAATACAAATTTCCAATCAACATATGCCCGGAAAATGTGTTTTACCAGCTTTCCTCCGTTTAGTCAATTTACTACATAATATATTCAGGGTGTTCCCGAACTCTCTTGTACCCTTTTGTGGATTTCTTCCTGGGATCGACACAAACATATTTCACAATATAAACATGGCTCTACGGTGCTTACTTTTTCGTCTGTCTGAATGTGTTTTTTACAAAATAATTGATATCTACATAGCGGTTTGACCGATTTAGTTTAAACTTGAAATGAAGTTTAACCCGCCAATGATCTATGTTCAAAAAAATAACCGATTGTATCCAATCACGCGTTTCAAAATGACGGCTGTTAGCAAATTGCAAACCTGAATTACCCCAAAACCCGTACATTTGAACAAAAAATATCAAGAAATCTTTTTTGTATCCCTTGTCATATTCCCTATCGGCTGGTGTAACTGTTTAAACAATCGGATGAAGGTTAATAGTCTAACTATGTATAATAATTGGTGTGCTCTTCCCGGCATCTTATACCAACACAGAAACACAACAATATGGTGGATACGTATGCTGTTATTACAAACAAATTGAGAATTACTTTGTTTTTTGTAATTACGGATTATATTTAAGGTTTGCAAAAAACCGGTCGACCAAAAATGGATTGTTACTTTCACATTGACCGGCAAAAATCGGTCGGCAAATAATAGTAGACCTATTAATGTAATTGGATAATAGCTATGCCTTAAATTTTTACGGATTTTTAAGACACCATAAACATTCAAAATGTGATAGGAGTTACAAAAGAACAGTTAAAGAGTCGCTTGTTCTAAGATATAGAATTTTTACTGGTTGAGAGCTATTCTAAATACATACATTTTCATACATTCCGTAAGAAAAGGCCATAATCTTATTACATACCAAACAGATTTATTCTTTGTCATCAAAGGCACAAAAAACTAAGTTTAATTCAATAAAAACTTCAAGCCAAGCTTTTTTGTTGCATTTCTGCGTAAACATAAACGAGCTTATCCCGAAGCACAGATCCAGCTTGCACCAGAGAAATCAAAAAGTCAATATCAGCACCTTTCAAAATACGTACTTAAAACTAACTTGGCACAATGGCACGAACTATTTAAACTTAAACACTTACTAAATTCTGTTAAAAGCAGTAACTAATACTTAAACTAATAAAAACAATTAATGGCATGTGGGTAATATCGTCGAAAACTCCCGACCGACTAAATACCGGCCAATGTGAATGTGCACGTTTCAAACACGTGAGCCACTACCAATAAACTAGCCGGTCGGTTGTAACCGGCATTGTCCAATCCAGTTGCAGTGCCCGGCTGCCACTAGGCTCAGCGCCGGAAAAATGTCGTTGCCGGTGAGTGTGAAAGATCTCATATTCATCTTTGTTTAAATAAAATAATTTGGCCGGTCGTTCAAAACCGGTCAGTGTGAAAGGAGCCTAAGTCACAGTCCATTTCTGTAATAATGTTTCTTTATGGCCGACTCAATATTGTATAATCAAATTTTAAATTGTCTGTCTAGGGATCAGTTCAGCATCAGTTTTACTTCAACACGTCCGACTTTGCCAAAATCATCACCAGGCCTAGTTTCGTCGACAAGACACTACTGGTCAAAACGTTCTTCCAAGAAGCCAATCAAGTGCTGATCACTGCGCCCAGCAATTTTGGAAAATCAACAAACATGGACATGCTGAAGAAATTTTTAAAAATCAACGTGGACGAGAACGGCCTACCCGTTGTGGACGAACGGGAAAACTTAACAGTAGACTGTATACTGTTCAAATACCACGATTTAAAAATCTACCAGGACGCGCAGTTTTTCTACGAACATTGTGGACAGTACCCGGTTATATTCGTCGATTTCAAAATTGTCAGTGGTGATACTTATCGAATTGTTTTGGACAGATTTCGTGCCGTCTTGCATAGCACTTTCAGACAGCACGGGTATCTATTGAACACTTACGTTTTAAGTGAATCGTTAAAAACTCAGTTCAATTTGTACTACGGCGAATCTTTCAGAAACCTGACGGAAACCGACATACTCTGGGGTTTCCGTTTCCTGTCCGAGCTGTTGAACAAACATTTCGGCAAAGAAGTGTTCGTACTGATCGACAACTACGACCATCCCAGTCTGCACATCGTGTTCGATTCGGATTCGGACGACAGAAAAACGGTAGGATTCATCCGCGACCTGATGTCGTATCTGTTGAAATGTAATCCGCACGTGGATCGGGCCCTGTTGAATTCGTGCCACGCGCCGACGCAGTCGTTATTCGTAGGCATCACAAATATCGAACTATTTGCTTTCGTGGACGATCACAATTTCGCCCAGTATTATGGGTTCACCGACTTTGAAGTATACGAGCTGGCGAAAAGATTTCACGTTTTAGACGAATTTGAAGAGATTCAGAACTGCTGTGACGAGTACCACGTGAGAGGAAGAAGATTTAAAATTTACAGTTCTTGGTCGGTTGTTTGTTATTTGGAGTTTAAAGGTTAACGCTACAAAACTGTTAAGGTCATGTTATACGAGCGCTGTTAGCGCCGCGTTTTCAACGTCGGTTTATTGGGTAAATGGAACTACCGTGGTCCATGTTATACGAGCGCTATCAACGCTGGCGAATTCGCGTTAACCGGGCGTTGAGCGTTGCCAACGCGGACTGACGCGTTAATACGCCGAACCCCCCCCCCCCCCCCCAACGGAGCCCTATCAACGTGAACTCTCAGCACAGCTACCAGAGAGGCCGCAGTAATCAGAAGTATCGACTTTGTTTTTGATTCCAGTGGTTATTTTTTATTTCAAATTGTTTATTGTGTACCTACTTCAAATTGACAAAATGTTTGACACAAAACAAATTTACGCTATCGAACAACAGCCACCTCTATATTACGTTAAGTCAAAGGATTAGGCCTATAGCAATAAAAATTTGAAAGCAAAATGCTGGAATGAGGTTGGTAAGACAATGCCCCATTGTATACCCTTCCTCATACACAATTCCTCATATGTTTCTACTATTTTGAATACACGTACACAACCTAACTGAATGGTGTTCATCTTGGAAGTGAGTGACGCGACGTTGACAACGCTCCTCAAAAATGCGGTGTATAACACGGTCCCGAGTTGACGTCGCGCTTTCAACGTCCTGTATTACTTGGGAATTAAATGCCCAGTTTTCAGCGTTATCAACGCAGCGCTAACAGCGCTTGTATGACATGGCCATTAGAAATAAAAAGACTAAATGCTTGTATTTCGGTTTCGATTTTCGCTCTGGGAATATGTATTCATTACGTACTGAAGTACTAATAAACTACATTAGTGAACTAACTACATTAATGAACTAAATTTACGAACTTATGGATGTATTTGTTGGTGTGTATCTCTGTGTTAATGTATCTGATTGTGTATGTATAAATAGTATGTGAATATGTGTATGTATGTGTGCGTGTATATATGTATATTTATGTGTGAATATGAGTACATCAATGGGCAAAATTAAAAAATCAGCCTATCATACTTTTTAACTACTTATTTTGTCGTGTTATTATGTTTTATTCCTTCTCATCTTGTTTGTTTTGCCTCTCTTGTCTTTTTCTCCCTCTGTTACTGTGTAGTACTACTACATTGCCACCGCCAGAATAATAGAAATAAGCTACATAAAATTACCGTGTCGATCATGACATAGTTTTGGCCTCACTGAATGTAAGCAGCCAAATCATTACCTACACATAGGGTTAAGCCCATGTAGTGATTATTCTTTAGTACAAAAATGAAAAATAATGTAGTAGAAAACCAAGGATAAATACTTTTTATTTTATTTCATAAACTACATTAATGACTACATTGATAAACTACATCAATGAACCACATCTATTAACTACATTGATTTAGTACATTAATTAATTAGTTACATCAATTAACTACATCAATGAACTACATTAATTAACTTACATCAATTGATGAATTAACTACATTGATTAAGTACATTAATTAATTAGTTACATCAATTAACTACATCAATGAACTGCATTAATGAACTACATTAATAAGCTAGATCATTTCACCAAAGAGGCACGTGGGACTATTTCAGTAGGCCTAAAAGTGATAGTAGTTATCAATATTAGTGTTTACATCTAGTTGCAAGGCAACCTCCTATAAGTGATAAGTAGAAGTCGCTTCCATTTTTCAGGCAGACTTTGGAAGATATGCCGTAATCCACATAATATTATATATAAGGAACTATGGGGAGGTGTGAGATATGTCAACTTCTCCTCCCTTTGGCTACCCACAACGTGTCGATTTTCCTCTTGTCCGCTTGGCTATCCTTTACCTCCAGCCCTTTCCCTTCACGCGTTTCACTAGTGCCATCCACTTTTCACTGCAATTTTTGTACTATGGTTAAGTGGTTTTATAATTTTTCTTATTTATACCAACATCATGAGCAATATGTATGTCAGACTATTAAAACAGGACGAATTATTGAAGATATACCCCTGTAGTAAATAATTCAAGATCATTTAGAAAATTAGAAAAATTGCTCAGTTATACCAGAAGGAGAGGAGCATATCTCTATATTGCAATGTAATAAATGATAATGTACATGGAATCAAAATTATATGCACCTACAATTATTTGTATTTTGGAGATTCTAAATCTTTACATATAAATAAAATTGAAGTGGCTGTCTATGACAATCCTGTCATAACAAATCCTTTTTTCAAGCTCTTATAGCTATTCTCACGTTAACAAAACCTAAACATGCATTTTTTTCTGTCTGTTTGGGCTGTTCCGGGCTAATCTTCGAAATGGCTGACAATTTTGTCGAATCTTTAATTTGCACGTAGAGGACTTTTCAGAGACTAATCCAGGCTACGTTTTATTTAAGGTTCCTATTTAAATATTTTATAAATGTAAAAGATTTATGGACAAAATAGGGGTTTTGCGGACGGACGTGACATGAGTTACATATTATAAATAAAACAGCTGATTTGGATCAAAAGCTGAACACTTTTATAAGTTGGCCTACGCTGAACCAACACTCAATAATTCTTGAAAACATTTCCATTTATTACCATAGCAATCTACTTGGGCAAATTTAGAATCGGTTAATTTTTGTTTACAACTGACAGCGGTTTTAGGTTAGGTTTATTCCACTCTATTATAAAAAAAAAACAATCCAGTCATTCACACAAAAAACCTGGCTCTACTGCGTATGAGTCAGGATCTAGGTTATCACTCCCTTCACTACACTCCTACCCCGATTCAAGTGACTCTGTAATAATAAATCGTCATTTCAGTTAAAATAACAGGTTATACAATACAATAATCTGTTTCTATTTGCTTCACCGCGGGAGTGGTGATAGATTTTTTTTGTGTTTAACGTCCTGTGCTGTTTTGCACTTAAGACTAATGAAGACGGGACCTACAGTTTTACGTGGAATCCGAACCACAGCCAATGATGTCTGTTAAGAAACCATTTAGAAAATTATTCGGGGTCAATGGGAATTGAACCCGGAACATTTCCATTGATGGTTGCCATGACGATTGATAAAGCATTGACGCCTTAACAACCACGGCCATCGTGGCTCCGATGGGGTGGTGATCGAAGCGAACGGGGTGCGGAGCCTACAGAATATAAAATTTACAAAATTAAAAAAATTAAATCCCTATTTTTAGTGAAATTTAGCACTTTTTTCAAAATTGATGTCATTACACGCTTACAAAAATAAGGGGAGTTCCCCATTAAAACTTATTTGTACCCCCAACAGTTCAAAAGTTAACTATTGTAACATTTTATGAGGAAATCAATTATTTGTAGGCCTATCAAACGTCAAATTTTAAGAACTTTAAGTGCCTGTAATTCCAAAACGGCTAAAGATTTTTTTAAATACCCAAGAATAAAACATTATTAAAATATTATTTTACACTTAAATAAAAAAACCCTGATTTTAAGTGTCAGCTAAAAATATTTTTCTATGCTATTTTCTTATTATGTAAAATCGAACTGTGTTTTTAAGGTTTTCGTTTGCCCGATATATTCAATAAATACTAGTATCTCCTGCGGTAAAAATTCGGCCATTTGTGTGACGAAATTCAACTTGTTTTTCACGTAATTAATTGGAATTTACTTGTATGCAAATTCTTAATTCGAACCTTGACACTATGAGAAAAAGAATAGGAAAATGCAAAGAGGAAGCGTGATGGAATTAATGATAAACCCTACACTCTAATACGAGCAATGTTTGTTTGTAAGAGCAATCTCGAGATCCAGCGGAAGGATTTTGCTGAAAGTTTGGGTTTAGAGGCTTTTGGGTCTAATAAAACCGATTGGTGAAAACCACTACCTCAGGAAAACTCGTATTTTTCTAAACAACTCATTTGAAAATTGAAAATTTTTAACATTGGGCTTATGGATTTTTAAATCATTACATAATTATGTTTATTGACTATAATAATAACAGTAACAGCTGTTTCCTATATTATTTCCATTATCAGCTGATTTCAAGCTTAAAACATTTATTTTATTTCTAACCTTCAAGATAGATTATTGTGGAGAACGACATCTGTTGAAGTATTTTTATTTCGTATTAGAGTATAGGATAAACAGTTCATATGTACGTAAGTTCGAAAAATACTCATATTTATTCAGCATGCGATTTGTATTTAGGCCTACATACATTTAAAAAAAAACACAATAAAAAAAAACCTTTAATGCTCGGTTGCCGAAGTACTATTTAGTAAACCTACAAAATTTATTAGAAGTAAGCAATTCAACTATTAAACGGTACACACTGATTTAAATAAAAAACCCCGAACCACAAAACAAGGAACAAAAACAATAACTAAACAACTAAATTGTAAGTTATGTTTAATACGTTACCCTTATGTACATTTCGATGACATCATCGTCAGAGGGTTTTAACACTACTCGGTAGAATAATTTAACAGATAAATAAATATAAATGATAATTAAATTTGAAAGAAATGTTATCAACGCTAAGTATATTGTATATTTGTGCAATAATTTCTTTGCATAGTTAAAAAAATATATTTTCCCGTGCAGCTACCTTATAAATCTAAGAATGTGATCAAAATGATTTCATTTGATCTTCTTTTCAAAAAGAATGTAAGTGTTTGAAGCGTTTAGTAACGAAAAATCATGTGTGTACGAACAATATAAAGCCATGACCTACAAAAATAAATTTGTATATTCATTGCCTTAGCAACTAACCGTTTAAAATAACAGATAAAACAGCTGATTCAGATAACTAGCTTAGCAACACAATTTTAGGTTAGGCCCAGTTTATTTATTTTAACGGCCACATATGTCACAGTACCTTTTGAATGATGTGAGTTTTGTTCCTCTTCTTTTATAATAAACTAGGGACTCTGCCCCCGCTGTGACATATGGTGATGCCAATGCAAACATATTAGGGCCTATTGTATATTGTGTTATTTTTATGGAAATGATGATTGGACAGAAGCAACTGGAAATAAGTTGGGTGGTGGGAGTAGTTGTGACCTGTACAAAATGTAAGACAGAGGTCGAAATATACACGCACTATCTCATTTGTCCACAAAATCCCTAATTTTGTTCCTAATTTTTACATTTTTCAATTTTTTAATATGAATTTTTACAGAAATATAATTGATTAGGACAGAGGCACTTGGATCTAAGCTGGGTGGTGGGGATATCTGTGACCTATACATAATGTAAGAGATAGATAGAAATAGAAACGCAATATTACATTTGTCAACAAAATCCCTACTTTTGTGCATAATTTTTACATTTGTAAATTTTTTTATAGGAATTTTAAATATTTTTGGAATAAACAGTAGCCTAAAATATTCTCTGAAAAGTCCTCTACGTGTTAATGAAAGTTTTGTCGAAATCGGTTCAGCCATTCCGGAGATAAGCCTGGATAAACAAGCAGACAGACAAACAAATTTTAACTGTGTGTTTAGGTTTTGGTAAAGTGTGAATTACCATTTGAGCTTAGAAAAAAGCATATATTTTGAAATCACAGACAGACACTTCAATTGTATTTGTATGTATAGATACTAAAAAAGGACCTTTAATTTTAATGTCCACGTATTATTATAATGATTTGTTTTTTGATCTGTAGAAAAAAATGAAAAACACAATCCATTGGCTACAACGTTGTTTAACAAATCGCAATACCATTTAGGCGGCGCACCATCTTGCTGCCAAGTAATATTCTGTAGTTTGGCTTCTTCCAACTGAAAAACACCATTTACAGTTTCTTCAGCAAAAAAAGACCCATGAACTTTCCACCGAGATATGGAACAAAAATATTCAATTTAGGAAAGTCTCGTTGCAACTCTTGATGGGATTTGCTGAGACCCAAATGCGCAAATTATGAGTGTTCACAAGTCCACTTAGGTGAAATGTTGATTCTTCATTGAAGACGACACGATCCAGAAAATTTTCATCGTCATGCAGCAATATATCGTCTGTGACTTAAGAGCTTGTAACAACTACGAACGATAAGGACATAGTTGTAATCGTCTCCTTAAAACTCTCCACACAGACACGTCACTGGACTTGCTAATTCAAGACTATCATTCCGAACTGGTTTCTTGAGGCTACGCGTGAAACGCTCTCTCACTCGTTCTTCAGTCTCTTTTGGTCGTCCCGTACTCTTCCCTGCAAAGGCAGCCGGTGTCTTCAAACTGATGATATCATCCACGGATGTTATTATCACTTGGAGGATTAAATTTGAACTTAATATGGAGCGCACGTTGCTCAGTTACTGCAGATTCAGTCCTTGCAAACTGTAAAACACAAAAAGCTTTCTGTTCACTAGTCGCCATCTTTGCTACTAACGCTTTCTAACGGAGGACAGAAGAAACACTGCATGCGCATGCGAACAGTTGTACCAATATTATCCGCGGCTAAGAATAAGGGAATGAAAGGAACTATAAGTTAACATTGAGCCTTAATTTAGTACGTAATTAGAAGAAAAAAACTACATAGAGCCACGATGGCCGTGGTTGTTAAGGCGTCAAAGCTTTATCAATCGTCATGGCAACCATCAATGGAAAAGTTCTGGGTTCAATTCCCATTGACCCCGAATAATTTTCTAAATGGTTTCTTAACAAACATCATTGGCTGTGGTTCGGATTCCACGTAAAACTGTAGGTCCCATCTTCATTAGCCTTAAGTGCAAAACAGCAGGACGTCAAACACACAAAAAAAACTACATTTGACTCAAAAAAACAAAAAACACACGCATAGTGTTTACACATTTAGTTAGTAATTTGTTATCTGGTGTAGCTTTAAAATTATTACATTTTTTATTGCTCAAGACCTCTTTTCCTTTCGTGCTTTTGTCTTTTACATTGTGAAGTTTATAACCGGTTAAGTACCATCTCAAAGGATTGCTATACAATTACCTTTTTTGTAGGCTTGTCTTTTTTCTTTTTTACATATCGTAAACTTTTCTCAAGCATTATCAAATTTACACATACAAAACACAACACTAATTTTGACCCATGTACATAATTCGATCACACAGCTGAACCGCTCACGTGAGTTGAACGAATTTACAAAATTTAATTTAGGCTATATGTTTTAGGGTTTCAACCAACAATTATTTTGGAAATTGGTCTACTCACGAAGCCGCCTATGTTTACGAAATAAATTATTAGAATTTGTTTGCACCTGAGCCTCCAGCTTCGACTTATGCGCTGCATCGTTCCACTCCCTGCGGAAAAACTCCCTTTGCGAGATTGCACCTCGACCTTGCGGCCTCAGATTATGGACTGCTTCGCTTCGCTCGCAGCGTACAAACTCGGCCGTCGCCTCAGATCAGAAACCACGGTAAAATCCCCCACGTGTATTGAACCTGGTACTTTTTTGGAATTTTAAGTTTTGTTCGATTTTGGGGAACCAAGCAAGCTATAAGGTCGTGTAAAAAACAAAATGTGCAGAATAATATCCTACATGTATTTATTTAGTCCAGGAAAATCACGGTCGGATTAATTTAGTATATATTAGAAAAACAAAGACATTTTTGTATTCGTCTAAAAAAGATCATACATTTTAATTATAGGCCTACTTTAACATTTTAATTCTAAATATATTAAATGCAAAATTTATTATTGTACATTCTAAAATCCAGTCAAGTTTTCATCATCTGTGGGCCTAATTTTGTCAATTAACAAAAGCCCAATCTTTTATGATTCTATTAAAATAGTAATAATTCAGACCAATATCCCACGCCAGACCATACGCATGCCCTATGCATACACGTCAGAAAGCTGACATGACAGAAAGAATCAGACTATTTTGATAAGACACACAATTTAACCTTAAAGTTGTAAACATAACCTTAAATGGTTCATACATTTGTTGAAGTAGGCCTACTAAAGCTGTTGGACGAAATCAGCTGTTATATGTTAACGAGTAAATCAAACATTACAACCTTGCGCATATGCTATACTCTTGTTACTCACTGATTTTATAGAAGTTTACTAGTAAGATACCGTGAAAATCACGAGTAGGTTAATTTGTTACACATTAGACAAAAAATAACTTTGTGTGGAATACAATAGTATTATAGACGATGAGCGAAATTGACTGTTACATGTCTGAGGTGGGGTTTATTGAGTTACACAATACTGTGTTTTTAAAATAATAGTTATACAACAATGCACTTGCGCTTTACTCTTTTGTCACTCACGGACGTGCGTTCAAGAGTTAGATAAAACACTGTATAATTAATTATCACATCGCTGGCTCGGTCTTGTATACGTCGCTCAATAAAGTTTTTCATAGTTTCAAATTGTCCTCAATTTCCAAATCCTCCGCGTGCTCGTCTTCCAATATCTCGCGATAGTTTTTCAATCCGCCCTGCTTTAAATAATGCACCACCAACCAAGCGCTGTACACTTTAAACCCTCTACCCTCCACCACGTACTCGCTACAAGATCTTTTGATCTTGGCGATTTCCTCCGTCTTGTTGTGTTTCCCGACCAGATCGTCCACTTCGGCCTCGGTGAACCCGTAGTATTCGGCGAAATCGTGATTTTCCAAAAACGGGAAATGCTTGATGCGATTATAACCAACAAACAGCAAACCGGAACTGCGCGGGCAAGCGTGCACCAGCACTTTATCGAAGAACGGGTTGCTCCTCAACAACTGCGACATTAGATTTCTGAAGAACAGATCGGTTTTCCGTTTCTCTTCGTCCGACTCGAACAGTACGTCGAAAATAGGAGCATCGTAGTCGTCTATCAGGAGGTAAACTTGTTTGTTAAAATGCCGTCGCAGAAGTTCCGGCAGAAGATTCATACCGAATATCAGCTGTTCTTCGTTGAAATCTTCGTTTTTCAGGTTATAGTACACGTCGAACTGTCTGAGCAACGGTTTGTTCAGATTGGGGCTTTTCAAAAGATAACCGTGCTGACGAAACGTGTCGTACAACACCTTTCTGAACCTTTTGAAAACTATACTTAGAGAATCGCCGCCTAA